>BPLR01008963.1:0-19263 GCA_021605095.1 Caerostris extrusa | reverse complement strand
GTCTAATCACTCTTTTATTTATTTAAGAAAAAATAGATGTAGATTTTTCTATGAGCCATTTAATGTTGTCATTTTGTTAGAATTTACAGAAAATGACTAGTTATTATATGTTCTTTTTTATTTATCAGGAACATTATATTATATTTCTTTTAAGATTGCACGAACAAACATTTCAAATTATTAAGAGTATAAACTATAAAAATGCATCGCTAAGCACATTATTACAAAAATGTGTAATTAAATCCAAAAATATTTTTTCATATAAATAATTCAGAAACAAATATTTAAGAAAGTTAAGATTTTTAATTGAAATTATACTTTTATTTAAAAATAAAATATGGTTTATGCTTAAAAATGCAGACATAAAATTTATACAATTTTTACATAACTTAAAATTAACTTCCCTGATTATTGGCTGTATTATTTTTAAGCTCTTTAGGAAATAAAAACATCAATAAGATTTTAATTTTCTTCTCTTTAGAAATTACTCAGTACACAAAACGAAAGTGTGACCTTCAGTTAAATTCTACACCTCTTTAAATCTCTATATCGCAAAAAAATAAAATAAATAATAGTAATTATAATTTTGCTTTTTAAAAAGGTGATAAATTATGCATCGAAACATATTTAACAAAAAATAAATACAAGTTATTTAAAAAGCACAGATAATTAAAATAAAAAAGCACTTATATATCTCTAAATTAAGTACATTAAAAACAGCAAATAACAAGTAGGATCCAGAATTAAAAAACGAGAATGATAAATAGTGCTAATAGAATATTTTTTTTTAAATCACTGCTAATTCACTCACTGTTTTCTTTGTCTTTTTCTGAATAAATAAAATCAATCTTCTCTCTCTGTTTTTCTTTTACTTTTTTTTCGCCAAATTCTTCCCGTCGCCAGTTTTTTTAAATTAAAAGAGGCAAAACCTCTTAATTGGTTTTATTCATTTAAGGAAAGAAACGAAGTTTTATTTATTTTTCATTTTCATTTAACATGTCGTTTGTTACTTAGCACTTAATTGGATTATTTTGTACTGGTTTTAAAAATCTCAGATCTCCTTTGGCATATTAGGAATGTGGGGAGATATATTCTTTAAAAGTACCTTTTTTTGTTTTTAATTTTTTGTTGTGTTTCTAGTCATTACAATTAACTGATAAGAGGCTTAGAGGTGGAATGTATTTATCACTAGAATAATTTCACTCTTCAAGATATCTGTTTAAATTAAGAGGATACATATTTAACGCTGTACCCCTAGAAAGCAAATTTTATCCTTATTTTAATTGTTTTTCACATTTCCAACTAGGAATTTATCGTTTACTATTACCTATTATATGACAAAATCTTCTTCATTAATCCCTTATTTATTTAAGGAAAAGACCACGTAGATTTTTGTTTTCATTTAATATGTAATTATCGAAAACTTCTTATTTAAGAATATTAGCAACTTAGCAACATATCGAAGAGATCACCTTGTGAAATAATTGAAACCTTAATCTCGTATCATATATGTTACGGCAGTAAAAATTCCAAAAGTAATATACGCATTTTATATGTACAAATAGAAAGTAAATTTAACATTTTAATTCTTTTCACATTTCTTGCGAGTGAATTTATTGTTTATTGTTACCTCCGTTGTATATATATATATACACAATCGAATAAGAATATATATATATATATATATCAAAACGAATAAGATAACCTTCTGGATTAATTGAATCGTTTAACTCAAGTCCTATATGTTAATACAATAGAAGTTCCCAAAAGTAGTATATATATTTTATATAGAGATAGATAAGACAAAATCCTTCTTCATTAACCCTTCATTTATTTAAGAAAAACAGAATGTATGAAAATTTTATGTAGATTTATTTTGTTATCTTATTCATTTATGTAGATTTTTTCGTCTAATACATCATTTGTTACTAATGGTGTTTATTAATTAAACGAACGAAAACGATTAACGAAAATATTTATTAAAGAAGATTAACAATATATAGAAGAATGCTTTGCGGATTAATTGAATCGTTAAACTCGGGTCATATATGTTACTGCAAAAGAGTTCACAAAAGTAATATGTATATATATATATATATATAATAGAAGAATAAGATTAGATAAATATTTTCTCTTAATCTATATCTATATACATAAAATTATATATAATATTAAATACATTATATATTGTGAAAACATGGTTTATTTAAAAACCCATTATGAAATACATACGATTTTATAAAACTTGTAAATATTAATTTGATTATTAATTTTATTACTTAAAAATTAGCATCTTAGAGAGTTTAAAAAAAACATCAATAGATTTTAATTATTTTTTGTTCTTAGATTTTAATAAGTACACAAAACAAAGTGTGACATTCAGTTAAATATTTACACCATTTTTTAAATCTCTATATCAGATAAAAAAATTTTTTGTTTGAGAAAGGTGATAAATTAAAAGAAACATTTTAAGAAAAAAAGCATCGAAACATATTTTTACAAAAAAAATAATTTCAAATTATTTAAAGCACAGATAATTAAAATAAAAGACTTATATCTATAAATTAAGTAAATTAAAAACATAAATAAGAAGGATTCAGAATTAAAAACATGAATGATAAATAGCGTTAATAGAATATTTTTTTTTTTAAAAACCACTTTCCCTAATTCACTCACTGTTTTCTTTGCCTTATCTTGAATAAATAAAATCAATCTTTTCTCTCTTGTTTTCTTTTACATTTTTTTTTTTTCGCCAAGTTTTCCCATCGCCAAGTTTTCAAATTAAAGAGGCAAAAACCTTCTTAATTGGCGCTTTTTATTCATTTAAGGAAAGAAACGTGAAGTTTTATTTTATTTTTTTCATTTCATTTAACATGTCGTTTGTTACTTAGCACTTAATTGGATTATTTTGCACTGGTTTTAAATCTTTCAGATCTCCTTTGGCATATTAGGAATGTGGGGAGATATATTCTTAAAAGTAGCTTTTGTTTTGGATTTTTGTGTTTTTAGTCTTTAAAATTTACTGATAAGAGGCTTAGAGGTGAATGCCTTTTATCATTAGAATACTTTCACTTTTCAAGATATCTGTTTAAAATTAAGAGGATAAATTTTTAAATCTGTACCTGGAAAGCAAATTTTATCCTTTATTTTGATTCTTTTTACATTTCTTAAGAGAAATTTTTATTGTTTACTATTGCCTATTACATTTTATTTTGCTCCCTATATTATACGTATATAGATATATATAAGACAAAATCTTCTTCATTAACCCTTTAGTTATTTGAGAAAAAAAATGTATTGATTGAATAGTTTTCCCCTTAGATGCTATTGTTACTATTCATGTTTTTATCGCTTGTTTTTATGATTTTATCAAAACTACTTACTAAAGAAGATAAATGATTCAAATACTTAGCAAGGTAATCTTTTTGAATATATTGTTAAACGATATGTTGGGTCATATATATGTTAATTAAGTAGAGTTCTGAAAAGTAATTATATATATAAAGACAAAATCTTCATCATTAACCCTTTATTTATTTAAGGAAACAAACCATGTAGTTTTTTTAAAAATTAATATGTCATCAAAAACTACTTATTAAAAATGATTAACAACATACATAGAAGATTACCTTGTGGTTTAATTCAATTGTTAAACTCAGTTTCTATATGTTATGCATTAGAAGTTCAAAAATAATATACATATAAGTAAGGAAAAATCTTCTTCATTAACCGTTTATGTAAGAAAACCGTGTAGATTTTTTCATTTAAATGTCATTTGCTTTTAGTCGTCTTTTGTCTATTATTTTTATAGTTTTATCGAAAACTTACTTATTAAAGAACATTTGTCAATCTTCTTAATAAATAGTTTTCAATGAAGATTACCTCGAATTGAATCCTCGTTAAAAATCGGGTCATATTTTTTAATGTTGTAAGAAATTACCAAAAGTAATATATATGTATATATATATATATATTACTTTTGTTACTAATCGTGTTTTATCTATTCTTTTACAATTTTATCGAATATTAGTTATCAAGAAGACTAACAACATATGGAAGAAAGATTAAATTGTGAATTAATTCGA
The DNA here is from genome assembly GCA_021605095.1 of Caerostris extrusa. Taxonomy (NCBI): domain Eukaryota; kingdom Metazoa; phylum Arthropoda; class Arachnida; order Araneae; family Araneidae; genus Caerostris; species Caerostris extrusa. Next base: position 15,178 of record BPLR01008963.1, on the reverse strand, counting down.
ATCGTTAAACTATGTTCATATATGTAAATGTAATAGAAGTTCTTAAATGTAGAATATATATATATATATATATATATATATATATATATATATAAAGAAAAAAATCTTCTTCATTAACTTTTTATTTTATTTAAGTGAAATCAAGTATTTTTTTTTAAGTCACAATATCATTTGTTAGTAATCGTGTTTTATTTTTATAATTTTATCAAAAACTACTACTAAACTAAAAACTATAAGAAGATTATCAACATTATAAAGAATATTACCTTTGTGAATTAATTGAATCAATAAACTCGGGTGATATATCATTATGCAACGTAATCTATATATTTTGAAAAAGAATTTAAATTATAATTTTTTGTATTTTATTCATTTTTTCATCTTTTTAATTCACTTATATTAAGGTACCTTGAAACATGAAATCCATTATGTGTTATTGTAATCAATTGAAATTTAAATTAACAAATAGTATTACTCCCTATATAATAGATGTCAATATTCTCAATTGTAAATTTACTTAAGTTAATTAAAAGTAAATATTATTTAAGTCTGTTAATATCATATAAAGACATTATAATTCTAAGATCAACCAGAAATGAATGTTTATATTTTAAATCATGAATATATATCTTTTTTAAATTGTTGTTTATTTACTGGAAAATACAATAGATTGTTTGCTTTTGATTTATATATGATATTTAAGATCAATTTAATTTTTGAATGCATGCATTGAAAATATTGAAAAATACAAAACTTATAAATATAAAAAATAAGTAAAAAAAATTGCAATAATCTATAGGCGAAAATTGGTAAAGGCAAAGGCATTTAAATAATTTTATTTACAGATTGTTTATATTGTAAATCATAAATATATATCTTATATTGAATTACTTTTGTTTATTCACTAAAAAATACAATGAATTGTTTACTCTAAATTAAATACGCTATTTGAGATCTACATGGTATTGAATGCGTTGATTGAAAATAGGGAAAAAAAAATACAATGAATTGTTTACTCTAAATTAAATACGCTATTTGAGATCTACATGGTATTGAATGCGTTGATTGAGAAAATAGGGAAAAAATTAAATACATATTTGAGATTCAAAGCGTATAAAAAATAAAAATAAGAAAAAAATTAGCAAGAATCTAGAGAAAAAAAAATTACAAAATGTTTTAGACATAAGAAATAAGAAAAGCAATTGTAATAATCCAGGCGAAAATTTCTTAAGGCAAGACATTTAAATCATTTTAATAATAGATAATTTATATCTAAATCATAAATATATATCATATAATAAACTGCTTTGTTAATTCACTGAAAATTAAAAAATGGATTACTTTACATTATTATTGTTTAAATACGTTATTTAAGATCTACATGGTTTTTTAATGCGTTTATAGAAAATAAAGGGAAAAAATATAAAAAACTATTTAATATTTTATATATTTAATATATTTAAATATAAAATCTATTTAAATATTTTAAGAATCTAAGCAAAAATTTCCAAAGGCAAGATTTTTAAATAATTTTATTAACAGATGCTGAATTTAATTCATTTTTTCCTTCATATTTTTTTTTTTTTTTTTTTTAATCTAAGGCGATGCAATACTCTCAGCTATTGAAATTTTACTAAACATTTTTTATTAAAATTTAAATAGTTATATTAGCATTATTGTCAAAAGAATTGAAAATGAACAAAAACAAAATGCCTGATATTATTTTAAAAATTAGTGAAGCAGATAAATTAAATATTCTAAAAAACATTAAACTTCTTAAACTAACTATCAGACTTTCTAATATATTGTCATATGCAGCAGAAAGTAAAGCGAATTAATATAGATAAAATGACAGCAACATAATTTGCATATTTGGGCTTTCTTTATCTACTTAAATTACACGCTCGTTTGAACCCATATGCATTAGTCGTTGCATGGTAATTGTATAATTCTTAAAACTACATTGCAGACTTTTTTTGCATATGAATCTCGGCTTAACTTAATTTTTGTTTTAACTTAGCATCGTATTTTATTAACATTTTACAGGGCATTATTCTTATAAAGTATACTTGCAGCAATATTTTTAGAGACTAATATATGCAAGATAAAAATTATTATACAATGAAAGTAATTGAACATTCTAACAATTAGAAAATGATTCAAACAGTTATGTAACTACTCTAAAATATTTTATTGAAATGCCAATACGACAAAAGGCTGTTAGTTGAGAACCCTAATTTTTCAACCAGTTAAATTTGATCATGAAATATTTCAAATAAAACAGATACATTTATGGTTTGAAATTGCTTGAATTGTAATTTAAAAAATATTTTGCATAAATATATGCTAAACAATTTTATTTTAGTGTAAATATCGCACGAGATATAGAAATTTAAATTGATTATTTTAGACTGATACTTTTTAACGTGGGGCAATGATATCTGTATGAACTGTAAAAATTATTGCTTACAATTTAATTTTTTATACTATTTTAATTTGAATAAAGTACATAAGATAAATATTCTTATAAGTTATACAGTGAAAATAGATTAGTATTTATGGATAATTAATTTATTAAACTAAATATTGTTATAAACTATTGCTATTTTATCACTTTTACTTAATTTACAAAGCAACAACTTAAAAATATTATTCCTTTTGAGCATTAGTTGTTCAATTTAGCTCCATTTCATGTAAGAATATCAACTCTATATACTTAGTGTGCCACTTTATTATGACTACTTCGTCAATAGTTCAGTGGTTTGAATTTTTGTTTTTAATACAAAATTAGTTCTTACTTTGGTATGGACCCTACGAGATGTTAATAGATTTATTGTAAAATCTGAGACTATGGTTGTCAAATAGCACTTAGTAATGATGACTGTGTATCTAGAAGTCTGATGGACCTTTCAACCTCATCCCAAATTATTTAACGTGATTGAGATCTGAGGTTGAGGTCCTTACTTAAGCAAAGTAAATCAATCTTTACATTTCTCTATCGTGTATAGTACCAGTACTAAGGCAACTCACATTATTTTGTTGAAAATAGCCATCTTCATTTGATAAACCGTCAATATAACATGGTGTACTAATTCAGCAACGATGTTTTACATTTATGCCTTATTCAAACGTTCGAGAACTAGAAGTAAAAGGTGACAAAGCATTCCAGGACAACATTTACTAAGCCATGACATTGAATCAATAGCTTGATGAGTGGTAGCAATGCATTTAAGAGTCCCTGTTTTAATGTTATTTATGTCAAATTCTTTTTTCTCCTTCGTTTTATAAACAAACCTATCTCAGTAAGTAACTAAGGTTTTATTTTTTTTTTTTTATACTGGCTTAGCATTTTAGTGCTTATAGGTAATTTGCTAAAAATCATAAGGAGGTGGCAACTAATTTTAAATTAACACCTTTCATTTACTTACTGGGTCATGATTTAAATAGACGTTTAAATTTAAAAGAATTTCAATAGTGGGAAAGAAACAAAACTTTTATTCTTTTTCTGCAAATTGTTCCAAATGTGAAATTATTTTTAAAGATAACAGCAGTGTTGCGTGATATAGTGATCTCAAATGTTCTGACGATGAATCAGAAGATTATAGCTCTAGATATCCGATTTCAAACTGAATGGCTAAAATTACATTTCATTTTACGTAACAAAAATAAAAAAAAGAATATAAAGACTCATTGATTATAATTCTTGCAATGCATATTTTCGATTTTAGTAAACAAATTCTGAAACAAAATTTGATATATATAAAAAAAAGTACTCAAATAAACGATTTATAAAGGTGTTAATAAACATTATTTAAAAACATTATTAACATTATTTTAAATAAAATTTTCTTCTACAATATTTTATAGAACTCCTTCTGGTAGCAGAGCATATGAGTATCCAAACCAATTCAAATGCCAACAACAGCACGCCAAAAATTATTCAAAAACCAAAACTTGTTTTTTTTAAATAACCCAATAAACAGTTTATAAAGTTATTAGTAAACATTATAATGTAATTAACATTGTTGTAAATAAAATTATGGGCAATAATATTTTATAGAACTCCTTCTTGAAGCAGAGCAGAGAAGTAACCAAACCAACTCAACACCATCACGAAAACTCTAAATTCCAACACTCCAAAAAAATTAAAAAAAAAAAAAAAACTTGGTTTAAGGAACACTAACCCGATAAACGTATATAAAGGTGTGCTAATAAACATTATTTAATTAACATTTTAAATAAAATTCTGCTTAATAATATTTTACAGGACTCCTCCTTGAAGCAGAGCAGAGGAGTAACCAGACCAACTCGAACACCAACACTTCCACCAAAGACGGTCCAATGCGAGTGAAACTGAATGAAGACAGCACAGATAGGAGGGCATCAGGTGAGGACGATGACATGCTTATGCAGAGAATCCAAAAATATCTAGTGAGCATATTCTTATTGCATCACCTTTTTCAATTACTCTCTGTAAATTTATTTTGTTTTTAATAATCTAGCTAGATAATGAGTTTGTTTAGTACCTGAATTTAGAAGTTTTCAATATTTATAATGTAGTTTTGTTGTGTACATAAGCAAGTCATTATTATATGTAATTAAGTTTTGTAAGCATTTTAATCTTATTGGTTATCATAATTTATTATCATATTTCCTAAAATCTTATTCAGATAGCATTATGACTCATAATGTGTATACATAGATTAATTTTTTTGGTTTATTATTAAAGGTTTATTTTATCATTTAATTAGAAGGTTTAAGAGAAGAGTTAGGAAGAATTAAGGCTTGGTTTATCATTAATTAGACGATAGAAGTTCATAATAAATAAATTAATACCAGATAATGGAAAGTTATAGTTTATGTAACTATTAAGTATTTATACAGTGCAGTAAAATTAATTTAAATATAACCAATGAATTTATTTTCATTAATTCTTTCGAATTTATATTTCATTTAATTATCTAAAATGCGCAATTGATTATTGATATGTAAAAATTTAAGTTCCTCTTTAATTAACAAGAAGTGAATTTAAATGAACAAACATGGATCAAAAGAAACAGAAAATCAACAATGACTTTAAAAAAAGTACAAGGAAATTAACTAATTTTGATTTTTTTTTAAATCAAGAATATTATAATATAACATAATAGGAATATTTCTAAAAATATCTGTGCTGGAAATCCATACTCTGCTGAATAATTCAAGGTACTATATAAGCATGAAATTTTTCTCTTGACCTTGAATCGAAAAGATGATTTATTCTTGACAGTATATTTAATGGATATTGGATTGGATGAAAGGAAGAGTTGTTCAAGACAGTATAAATAATGATTATTGTTGCTTTGAAGACGAATGGTTGAAGAAACAAATATTTTTCCATTTTCAAGTCTTTCTGACAAAATGGGATAATCTGAGCATGAATCATACTGATAGTATGATAGAATCACACTGATAGCATGATAGCATTCAAAAGAGAATTTAAGAATTAAAGACTGATTAAAAAAACAAAAAAGCTAACAATGACTTTAAAAAAAATTGCATGAATATTAATTAATTTGATTTTTCTAAAATCAAGAATCTCTATTCGAATATACATAATTGTTCAAGACAGTATAAAATAATGATTATTGCTGCTTTGAAGACAAATGGTTGAAGAAACAAATATTTTCCATTTTTCAAGTCTTTCTAACAAAATGGGATAAACTGAGCATGAATCATACACTGATAGCATTCGAAAGAGAATTTAAGAATTATAGAAACAAAAAAGCAACAATGACTTAAAAAATTGCATGGATATTAACAAATTTGATTTTTTTTTTTTAAATCAGAATCTTTATTCGAATATACATGATACAAGCAAACACTAATCCATATTGTATTTAATAATTCAAGGAAATGTGGTATAAACATAGAATTATTCTCTTGACCTTGAACTGAAAAGATGGTTTATTGATGGCCGTATTTTGTTGGATATTGCATCGTTGTAGAACAGTTGTTAGAGTTGAAGAAACAGTAATATTTTCCCATTTTCCAGGCTTTCAGACAGAATGGGTTAAACCCTGATGAGCCTTAAAAAGGAAATTTAAGAGTTAAAGATTGATTGAAGAATAAAAAAAGTCAACTGTGACTTAAAAAAAAGTACAAGAAAATTAACTAATTCTGTTTTTTTAAATTCAAGAATCTTTATTCTAATATGTGTGATATGAGTATTTCTAAAAAATGTGCTGAAAACTTATCCATACTGTACTAAATAATTCAAAAGAAGTGTGGTATAAACATAAAATTATTCATTTGACCTTGAATTGAAAAGATGATTTATCCATGGCAGTATATTTAATGGATATTGCATCGGATGAAAAGAGGAGTTGTTCAAGACATTACAAATAATGATTATTGCTGTATAGAGTTGAATAACAGTAATATTTTCCCCATTTCCAAGGCTTTCAGACATAATGGGCTAAATTGGACATGAATCACATATTGATAGCGTTCAAAAGAGAATTCAAGAATTAAAGATTGATTAAAGAAATAAAAATGCCCAACAATGACTTTAAAAAAACTGAAAGTATATTAAATAATTTTGATGTTTTAAATCAAGTATTTCTATTTTAATATGCATGATACGAATATTTCCAGAAAACTTCTGCGCTAGAAACTATTCATACTGTAGTAAATAATTCAAGGTACTGTATAAATATGAAATTATTCTCTTGACCCTGAATTGGAAAGATGATTTATCCATGGCAGTATATTTAATGGATATTGCATCGTTTGAAAAGAAGGATTGTTCAAGGTAGTACAAATAATGATTATTGCTGCGCAGAATTGAAGATGCAGTAATATTTTCCCATTTTCAAAGCTTCCAGACAGAATGGGCTAAACTGGGAATAAATCACACATTGATGGCGTTCAAAAGAGAATTAACACTGTGATTCGAGTTCCCGTGATGTACTTTTCATTAATCAATATGGTGTAGTTCGAATATTGTTATTTGCTCTTGTATCAGAAGAAATTGGCAAAATTTTACAAGATATTGAAAAAAAAATTAAATTGCTTAAAAGTTTTCTAAGAACGAATTAATCAATAGCATATATTGAATAACTTATTGTCAATATAGTTACACCGTACATTTGTTAAAATCTTCAACATATACACTGGCCAGAAACATTTCTTTATTTTAATTAACCATGTACCAAGTAAAGCTAATCATTTCATTATCAGACGTTATCAATTTTTTTGTTTTTCTATATCTCACTTTTCTAGATGACTACATGCGAGGTGTAACAGTTTTGCATGACATGTATTTTAAGATGTATATATTTAATAAAATATTTGCTACAGAGTCGAGACACAAAAATTTAAAAAATGGCTCGTGGCTCAATGGCAAATGTGCGCTGCTGGTGATTATTAGGGACTAAGCTTCAATTCACTTGCTGCTTTGTTGTAGACACTGTCTCAAAAGACGGGGACACTAGATGGCGTTTGCGATGATCAGCATCTTACCTCATTAGTCGGACTACCTGCTGGGAGTTTTTCTAGTTTTCTCCCATATGATAAACAAACGCGGGATATTTCCCCAAAGGCACTGCGCTTCTTCTTCAGTGACACGGAGCCAAGTCAGACTTTTACCTACGAGTACACCATCATAACAGAAGCTGCTCCCGCTTTTACTCTTTCCATGAGAACACACGAATTCATGGACTTGGTCTAGATTTTGGTGTCCACCAAGTTGGATAAGAAACAACAACAACAAAGAAAGTTAAATGCGTTGTATTTATAATGCATTTGTGATCATTGTTGGCATTTTAATTTTAGTACTATTTAGCTCACCTAAACACTTTGAGAAAATCCATTTTATCACCTATTTAGGCCTATTATTCTTGTTACTTTTTTCCAATTTAAATTTAATAATTATAAATTAAATTTAATAATTATACTTTTACATTTAAAACCAAGCTTTAGGAAACATTTTTAAATATTTTACTGATCAAAGAAAACAAGAACTATTCTCAAACAATGGAATTTTTTTTTTTTGTGTACTTTATCATTTATGAATAAAAATGATTTTGATCAAATAAGGTTAATAAATTGTTATTACCTATGACTATATCGGAACTCAATCCATAGAAATTTGATCACTTATCATAGAAATACAAAGACCATACAAACAAATCGTAGGATTGACAACCCTATCCGTAAAAAATACTACTGTGTCGTAATCTGCCTGTAGGCAGACGGCCTTGGCCCACCATGGGACACTTGCGCCATTGATGATAATTTAAATAAATCAAAATTGAAAAGGGAGAAGACCAGACATTCTTAACAAAAAGACTAAAAGGTCTTAAAAATAGTTAAAAACGAGTGAAATGTTATAAGGTTAAAAATTTAATAAGCTAGAAGTATCATTTATTAACCTCTTATGAACTTTGATTATAATTTATTTATACATGTTTGAAAATAAATTTAATTAAATTAGCTAATTAATTAATTACATAATTTTTAAAAAAATAAATTATAAATATTTTATCTCTTACAGGATGCGGCAGAAAAGGCCGGGATTCCAACCACATAAGGAAGTCATAAAAAGAAACCACTGATCTCCAGAAGGAAGGCAAACATTATCTAGTCATAACAATATAGTAAATTGTTTTTTGTGAAGTGAAACATTGTTGCGCTTTGCAGACAAATGTTTCAGTGTCGTCCAATGTGGATATGAAAATTCAACAGAAATAATAAAAAACAAAATTCCATATTGACAAGGCTGCATGGACAAGGAAGTGTGATCTGTATATTTTTTTTCTTCTACTTGTTCTATTATTCATTTGCATAAAAAATAAATCAAAGACTGTAGAACTGTTTCCAAGAACTTTTACACAAATTTTACTCTTTCTGAGTGAGGTATATTTATGTATACCCGTCTTCCCATTCCGTTTTTTTTTTCCTGACTAGTTGAGATTGAATGCATGTTTTTAAAAATCATAAGTATACGAATTTTTATACGAATTACCTTTAAAAATTTCAGATCTATAAATTTCAGGATTGGTTAAGCTCCATTATTTAATATTTTAAAATTGAATTGTGTTAAATTGAGTGCCAACAAATTCGTAAAAAAAAAATTTTAATTATGCCATGTATTAAAATTAAATTTATTGCAGAATATTTATTATGTGTATTCAATATAATAAATGTATCTTCAGTTAATGAGTGTATATGAAAACAAAAATTCATTACGTTCATATTTCATGTATTATATTTTTACGTAAAAAGTAATTTGAATTATTAAATGTATTTTTAATTGCTATTCGATATGAATTAATTAAAAAACTATTAATTATGCTTTGAATCAAAATTCACTTTATTGCAGGTTATTTATTATGTATATTCAAGTTGTATGTGCGTAAAATAAACGTATCTTCAGTTAATGAATGTATATGAAAACGAAAATTTATTGCGTTCATATTTCATAGTTAGTTTATATTTACATGTGAAAAGTAACTTGAATTATTAAATGTAATTTTAGTTGTTCAATATGAATTAATTAAAAAAACTGTTAATTATGCTATGAATTAAAATTAACTTTATTGCAGGTTATTTATTATGTGTATTCAAGTTGTATAAGTGGATAATAAATGTATCTTCAGTTAAAGAGTGTATATGAAAATAAAAAATCATTAAATTCCTATTTCATATTCAGTTTATTATATTTTTATGTGAAAAGCAATTTGAATTGTTAAATGTATTTTTAAATGTTATTCGGTATAAATTAATTTTAATCGCCATATTATTCATGAAAATATGAACATCATATATGTATCTTATAAATAAACAAACGGTGTAATTTTCAACAATATTAAAAAATGCAATAAAACATAAAAAATACTGATTAATTATGCCGTAAATTAAAATTAAATTTATTGCAGAATATTTATTATGCGAATTCAAGTTGTATGCGCGTATAATAAATGTATCTTGAGTTAATGAGTGTATACGAAAAGAGAAATTTACATTTATATTTGTTATTTAACTTACTATATTTTTATGTGAAAGTAATTTGAATTATTAAATATATTTTTAGCTATACTTACTATGAATTAATTTTAATCAAAATATTATTCATGAAAATGGAAACAACATATGCATATGTTATAAATAAATAAAATTTGAATTTTTCAACAATACTTAAGATACAATAAAAATTAAAAAAACTGTTATTTATGCCATGAATTAAAAATTAAGTTTATTGCAAGATATTTATTATATGTATTATAATAATTATATGTATGTACTTATAATAAATGTATGTTCAGTTAATGAGTGTAAATGAAAAGAAAAATTCATTACTTTCATATTTCATATATATAGTTTATTATATAATAAACTACTTATTTTTAACATATTACTTTCTTCAGATTACTTTTATATAAAAAGTAATTTGAATTATTAAATGTGTTTTTAGTTGTTTTTCAGTATGAATTAATTTTAATCAACGCATTGGTAATGAAAATGCAAACAGCACATGTTTATCTTATAAATAAATAAAAGGTGAATTATTCAACAATATTAATGATACAATACAAATGAAAAAAAATGTTTAAAAAAGCAAAATATTTATAACATAATGAAACATCATTATGGAAAATATCATAATGTTGTCAAGGAATACAAACTCTGCATTGATTAATATAAGATTATACGACATTTATTTGCCTGTTACTGTATTTAAAATTCTTGTTATTAAACACAAATGATTTTTAAAATTATAATAGTAAATTCTGTTCATAAATAATTAATATATATTTCAATTTTATGAAAAAATTAGGAATCATTTTTTAATTTGAATACAATCATTCAATTAGTAATGCAAATTAAATATAATTAGTGAGGATTTAAGTATTTCGTAAATATTATAAGCTAATATTATTTCAATTATTAAACATTATTTCCCTAATATCTTAAGATTTTTTTCAAATATCACTTGCAAATACATAGCAAATTTTGTATAAAAATGCAATATAATACACTTTAAATCTTCTTATATTTATATTGTTTATGGTTTTTATATTTAGAATAATTCAGAAACACACTATCCTCGAATATTTGAATACTTAATATTAGATTAAAAATTAAAAAAGAAAAATATTTTTAACAAATTTTTCAATCACATAAAGTGCAGGTCATTAACTTATAAATAAAAGACTCTACTCATGTCATTAGCATGAATTAATTCTAAAGGTATTTCACAGAATTTGTAAATATATTAATTAGCTAATTTATTAATTAAATCAATTAGATTTATTTTACTTTTCACGAGCTTCACTTAAATTCTGGAGCTTATTCGTAAAAGTATCGTTCAGTACTATGGAAGAAAAAAAGTTCGTTTTTTTAAAAAAAAAATAAAAAATTTTAATTTTTAAATTAGATTCGTTTTAAAATCCATCGAAAAAAAAAAAATTAGGTACCTTTCTGTAAAAAATCGCCAAGGACTTTAATTTTTAAATTGGATGGCGATTCTGTATTAGAATAAAAAATCCAATATTTGTAAAAAAAAAAAAAAAATGTCTTGAAAAGTTTTTTTAAAAAAAATACTTAAAGGTTGAATTTGTGCATTAAAACATTAAATATTGCTAGTTCATTTTAAATAAATATTATCAATTGATTATTCATTTCAAAGATCACTATAAAAATTGGTATATTTGATATAGTTGTATAAGATAATCCATGCAAACTAAAATTTTTATCAATATTTCATAATTAACAAATAGTATGACTTATTAAAAATAAATTTTAATTTTTAAATTTGATTCCGTATTTGAAAACTCTCAATACAAATTATTTAGGTACCTTTCCATTGTAATAACGCACATCTGACAAACTCGCTAAAGACTTACCGCGTTTGCAACATACATGATGCACGTAATATGATGGATGGCGATGGTTTGGCGATATTATTTGGCGAAGTGGCACCTGGCTATTAAAAATGTACCAATATTTGTATAAAAGGAAAAAAAAAATGTCTTGGAAAAGTTTTTTTAAGAAAAGTGATAAAAATACAATATAAAGAAGTTGAATTTGTTTATTAAAACATTAAATATTGCTAGTTCATTTTAAATAAATCTTATCAATTAATTATTAATTTCAAAGATCACCATAAAAATTGGTATATTTGATATAGTTGTATAAGATAATCCATGTAAATTAATAATTTTTATCAATATTTCATAATTAACAAATAGTATGTAAGAATTATTAAAAAATAAATTTTAATTTTAGTTTTTAAATTAGTTTCTGTATTTGAAAACTCTCAAACAAATTACTTAGGTCTTTTTCCATTAGCGGGTGCCCCACAATATCTGCACAAATACGCTAAAGACTTACCGCGTTTGCAACATACATGATGCACGTAATATGATGGATGGCGATGGTTTGGCGATATTTTTTGGCGAAGTGGCACCCGGCTAATAAAAAATGTACCAATATTTGTATAAAAGAAAAAAATGTCTTGAAAAGTTTTTTTAAGAAAAGTGACAACAAAAATATAATACTGTGCATTAAAAATGTTACAAATTGCAAATTAAATTTAAATAAATATTGTCAATTAATTATTCATTTCAAATATCACAATGAAAGATTGGTATAATTGATATAACTGTATAACATAATCCATGTAAATTAATAATTATTATCAATATCGCATATAGTATGTAAAATTATTAAAAAATAAATTAAGTTTTAATTTTAATTATTTTGATGAATAAATATTTAAATTGTTCATTCATGGACTCTTGAGTAACTGATAAAATGATACATCTGATTGAAATTATTCATTCATTGACTCTTGAGTAACTGATAAAATAATGCATCTGATTTAAACATTTTCTTTCTTGAATGTAAATATTTAATAAAACGACGTAGAAACTTGTATATTCGTCTTGATTCAAAAACAGTAGTGAGTATCTTTAAAATAATAATGATGTATGTGAAAAAAATGTGTTTATTATTGTTGCGAGTTCTGTGATATTAAACTGTGTGTGATTTATTTGCTTAGCTGTGTATTTCTCAAGTTTCCTGTTTATTGTAAACATTACTTATTGCCAGGTGATATATCGCTTTCAATGTTACAAGAAACTTCATTTAAAATTTATTTCATTAATCAAAGCTGTTTTAAATGTAACTATTTGTGGAAAAGTGCTTGAATTCAGTTGAATCTGAAAATATTTCAACATGCTAAGATTTCATGCTGTCATGTAACTTCAGCAATGTACAAAATCTTTCGTTGTTTTGCAAAAAAAAATTCATAAGGAATTAATAAATCTTACCACTGTACTGAATGCGGAATGTATAAAAATTGTTATATAATCATTATCCTTCCTATGGTATGCCAAAAGTTGATCGTTACACATTTTAATGTATCATATCTGTTTCAATATGAAAATAAACATCTTCTTCATTATAAGATTTGTTTTTATTAATTTCATTCTTCTCATTAGAATATTGTAACATCTAGGACTATATTAGATCTCGGTTTCAAGAAGAGGGCCACTTTCAGGTTTATGGGAACCTTAATTTTTATTTACAAGCACTATATATATCTATACAAATAATGAACTCTGGATATATATATATATATATACTCAATATCATGTATAAGGAGACTCAGGAAATTAACGAATATCTGTGCTTCCTTCACAGGTCGAAACAACTAAAGATTGAATAACATGAACTATACCTTATAACTATGCCTGAGTTGATCCATCGTGATTGGCGATAAACCACGAGCTTACTCCAATGAGAAATTGAGGGATTTGGACAATAAGGTCCAAATATGAATATATTATATGAATCAATAAGGTCCAAATGCTCATTGTATGAATCAATAAGGTCAAATGCTCATGTATGAATCAATAAGGCTTATATGATTCAAAGAGGTCAAAATGCACTTTATATGAATCAATAACGTCAGATTGCTTTCATATGAAAATAATAATCATCTTTTTCATTATAAAAATTTATTTTTATTAAATTGACTTTTCTATTAGATTATATAGTGATAAACATAAATGTTTCTAAATTTTTGAAAATTATTTTTTTTTCTTCATTTATTTAGGTTAAAAATTATATAGTGAAATCTAAGCTTATAAATGAAATCTACTAATCAATAAACAAAAGATTAAGTATATATTTAACACCACATATCTTCCATGGTTTGCAGATGAATAATAAGAGAATGTAATAATGAAATTTGGAAAACGTGAAGTTTCTTTTTCTATGTATTCATTATTTATGTATTCATTCCATATTACTTACGCTGAGGTCAAATGTACATTATATGAATCAATGAGGTCAGAACGCTTTCATATGAAAATAATCATCTTCTATATCGTAAAAAAGAAATTTTTTTACTAAATTGTTTTTTCCATTAAGTCATGTATTGGTAAACTAAAAATGTTTATGAATTTCTGGAAAATATTTTTTTTTCCTTTTATTTAGATAAAAAATTTATAGTGAAATCTAAATTTATAGTGAAGTTGACGAGCCAATAATCAAAAGCTTAAAGACATATCTGACTCCACATATCTTCCCAAGAACTGCAGATAAATAATAAAAGATTGTAATATTGAAATATGGGAAACCTTCTTTACTTTACGCCAGGGTCAACATTATGCTCATTATTGGAAGCAATAAGGGCGATTGCTTTCATATGAATATAATCATACGATTCATTGTAAGAATTCTATTTTATTAAATTGTCTAGAGTGTGCATTATTAAACTTAACATATGTTATATGTTTATGAATTTTGAAAATCTGGTTTTATTTATGTAAAACTTTATAGTGAAAACCAAACAAATAATGAAATTGTTTCTAAGCAATAAGTTAAGACTTAAGGACATATTTGATATCATATATAATCACAAGAACTTTCATAAATATTAGAAGAAGAATATTGCGATTTGGGAAAATGAAGTTTCGTTTTTTACGTAGTCATTATATTTTTGATCTTGCATATTACTTTAAGCTGAGGTCAAAATGATAATTTTATGAATATAGATGTGGTTAAAATGCTTCCATATGAAAAGGATCATCTTCTTCTATCGTAAAACTTATATTTATTAAATTGCCTTTCCTATTAAAAGCGTGTATTCTTAAACTTAAATGTTTATGAATTTATTGGAAACTTA
>BPLR01008962.1:0-163377 GCA_021605095.1 Caerostris extrusa | reverse complement strand
CGTTCGTCGGTACACTACTTGCTTATGGCATAAATATAACTGTCTCTGTATTGCCAGCTGCATTAGAACGACAGCAGCAACATATATATATTGTGCGTGCGTGTATATAAACACAAGATAGAACAAAGAAGAGAGTTGATAATAGATTTCTGTGACGCATACTGAGTCTGCATATCATTCGTTGTACAAAAATTTTCATGCTCCTTTTAAATCGGCATCGTTAAAACTAATTATCTAATCTAATCATTAAAATAAATTATCTAATCTAATCTTAATCTCTGGCGCTCGGTGCCACAGGTTTCGGGTTCGAATCCCGGCGGTGCCATGGATGTTTGTAGCTGAATCGGAATCCCCTGAATGGCCGTAGGTCCCGGTCTTCTATGACTGTAAGAGCGTCACGGAGCAGAAATCAAACCCTACCTACGGGTGCTCCACCAGAACAGAAACTGCACCCATCTTCCCTCCTTCCATGAGGACACGATAACAACAATCTAATCTAATCATTAAAATAAATTATATATTAATAAAAGTAAAAAATTAAAGAAAATACATATATCTCAGTATTTATCTCAATTATAATATCCGTTATTTATCTTTTCTGAATTTGTTATAGTGATAAGGATGTGAGAAAAAAAAATTAATTGGTTCTTTTAAAGACATTAGTAAAATTGTAAAGAACTGGTGTAGTAATTGTTTGTATTCTATTACAGATTTAATATGGGTTTTTTTTCCTATCCCTTTCAAATATATTATCTTTCTACATTCTTTATAAACATACACCAAACACATTTTCACACACAAACAGCTGAAATATTCAAATCGCATGTGCATTATGCAGATGACTCGCGTCCGTAGCATATCTTTAAGATTAATCAAATGGCAGAGTTAACACAACCATTAACTCTACCATTTGATTTATCTCTTTGCAAGATGTATCAAATGGTAGAGTTAAGAGGGTGAGATGGAGGATAAATATCTGGTATAGCTCTCTGCCAAACAGTAGTTCACATTGCTAATGCATTTGGAATAGAAGGGATTTATCGAACAGGACTAGGGATTGCAATACCGGGATGCCGAATAACGGTATTTTGAGCCATTTGTACAATTTTGTAATACCGGTATTCACAAGTTTAAATACCGTTTTTCGGTATTTATTAGAAATTTAGAATTTTATCTGTGAAATTCTTATTCTTATTCTTTCTCCACAAACCTATTCACATTCAGAAGAATTCAGTACAGTTATCGAAGATTATGATGACACTAATGTCGATAGTGAAAAGGAATTGTCTCTTGAACAAAAATTAGAATTGGCGATAACTAAAAAATTTCAACAAATCAAAATGCAATACAGAAATCAGCTATATCCAAAACAATCAGATGAGAAATAGATTTATTTGAAGATGAGAATTTAGAGGAATACTTGGAAAAAGTATATCGCGCATTGCTAACAGTACCACCCACTAGCGTAGATGCTGAAAGAGCGTTTTCGACGGCTGGTAATTTTTGCACAAAATTACGTTCCAGGCTTCTGATAGTACAATTGATGCATTATGTTTTTAAGATCACATTTCAAAAATTAGTAATAGTACCACAGACTGAATAGTGGTATTTACACTTTTTTTGAGATTTAAATAAATAAGATGTTCCTTTAATTTTTTGTGATTCTTTATATACTGTTATAATTTATAAGTTTTTTTTTTTTGTGATATTTATATTCTCTAATAAAACTGGCAAATAAAACAAAAACAACAACAACAAAAAAAAAAAAAAACATCTGTGCTTTTTTTCTTTTTCTAAAATTTCTACTGCCGGTATTAAAACCGGTATCCCGGTATTAAGATCTAAAAAATACCGAATACCGGTATTGAACTTTTGGTCTGATATTACAATCCCTAAACAGGACATAATGGCCAGAAAGCTGGGTAACATATATTCGATATCTAATCTTGCCAGCTCACTGTATGTAGTATACTTATAGAATGGTTTATGAACTTCTAGAACAGAGGTGGCCAACCTGCGGCCCGCCTTGAACATTTTTTCGGCCCGTGAGATTTATCGCACTTTTGGGAATATATATTTATTTTACAATGGCCACAGTAGTGAAAACCAATGTATTAAAAGAATACATTATGTGTGCATGCATATATTTAAAAATCAATTGTCGAAATTATGAGAAAAAAATAACTTTGATTTAAAACAATATTCTTGCTAATTTATGGCAGATGTTGCATGTTTTATTGATGAGTTTACAGTTATGAATTCGCAGAATAATTAAATTATATTCTTGGAACTCATGATGCGCGCGCATCTTGGAACATCTAATACATCAGGTTCTTTGTTCCGCTTTAAATGACCACAGTGACGCAATGACCATCCCTAGATGCGCGCAGTTGTGTGTTTAGTATCATCATTATTATATTATCTATATTTACGTTTCAGAATAATAATAAACACGAAAATAATAACTTATTAACAGATGGACTGAAAAGTTCGTAGGCTGACACATAGATGGCGCTACTTGTATTAAATCCATATGATTTTTTAGTTAGCCGTAACCTTCAAAAGACAGGTATATAAATTTGACAGCTGTTGCACTATTAGTATGTGAGTTATAGCATTTTAGTGAAGCAACTTTTGTTAGTTTGAAAAAATGGATAAATAGGAATTTCGTGTGTTTACTAAAGCATTGCTTTTTGGCGCAAAAAAAATACTATTGAAGGCAAGGCTGGGCTTGATAAACATTATTCGGACTTTGCACCAGGAATATCAACCGTGTCATTTTGTGCACACTTTGGGCTAATTAGACCGGGAGCTACTGTTTAACGTGGATTCGAACCACCCGCAAGAATGCATTCCACCGCCAGATGAAGCTGAAGCCTGTAGTACCAAAGGCGTGCTATCCAAATTGGCCATCAGTCCGCAATAGTCTATGGAGTTGACTATTTAGATATAAAATGGTGAAGTGTTAGTAGCGTTGCTTATTTGTCAGAAATTCGTATATAGAGTGCCTACAATGATTTGTAGATTTTTAAATACACCCCGATTTCAAAAAGTTTAAGAACCTTGGCTTGGCAGAACTAAAATATCGTTGACTTGGCGAGAATGGCGAGAGAGTTCCTCGCCAAATCACATTTATTTTTGATTTTGAGGTAATTATTTGTGACAAACCATATCATGGATGAAAAAGTGTGTGACATCATGCAATGACCGTGGATTTTCAGCGTATAATTGGTGCTCTGTTTAATTCTCATTAATTAAACATCGCTAAGCTTTTATGTTTTTGCCAAATTGATATATTTTTATCTAAATGTCAAAGTTAGTATCTAGTTAATATCTCTTTTGGAATATTACTTAGACCATCAAATTTTGATTACTTACTTTTGATTTAATTAGATTGTTGCATTGAGCGTAATTTAATTAAATTTAAACAAACCTTTCTGTGGAAGTGCTCTTTCCAAAGTATTTTCGAGCATAATTTCGTATTTATGGGCGCTTTGCATTAAAAGTGGTATACAAGCATACGTATTTATTATAAAAATTAAGCAGAAATTTCGATTAATAAATCGACAATGTAGTATGTTTTTGACATTTATGATTTTTGAAATTGTGATAAAAAATAAAAAGGAAAATAAGCTTAGGAATTCTGCAGAAAGTACCATCAATTTATTGTGAAAAAATTTTCTCCTTTGCTCAAAAGCTCTAACATATCCTATTATTTAATTTATGAAAAGCGTCAAATTAGCATATATATGAGATCATGTAAACATGCTTTATTCTATTCAAATAAGATTTCTTTTTTTTTTTTTAAATTTAATCTTGAACCATATTCATGTAAGGAGAAAAATATGTAAAATATCTGAAAATTCAATAATGAATTTTCATAAATTTGTAGTGTTATTATGTAGGCTGGTTTGTCTTTAAAAAATAATTATTAAATTAAACTTATTACTTTTAAAACGCTCGTGATATACTTAGAAGGAGGTACAAGATTTGTTGTGAGGAATATATTCTGTCAGATTGAAGTATACTATTGTGCCCAAAAAGTAAGACCAATAAGATTTTTATTTATTCTTCCAAATTTATTTCATCGCCTTCACAGTAATCCCATCCGGACACAATGCACTTATGCCAACTTTTTTTTTCAATCCTCAATGCATGCTAAAAAGTCATCGACAGGGATGACTTTCAAAACGCGCGGGCGATTCACGTTGAATCTCTTCAATCGACTCAAAACGGTGTCTCCGAAGTGGTCTTTTGAGTTAAGGGAATAGCCGGACGTCGCAAGGTGGTTGTGGAACGATATGGGTTTCATTTTTGGTTAAAAAGTCGCGAAAAATCAATGCAGTGTGAGCTGGCGCATTCAGTGTTTTCGGTACCAATCGAGATTTGACGTGTTTGAGGCCCAAAAATGGAATTGACCGATCCTTTTGAAATTCTAACATCATCAAAGCACCAAATCAAGCAAAGTATCAAGCACAAATCTTTAAGCACCAATCAACCAAGATCAAGGACCCATGCAAGCACCAAATCTTTAATTTACAGATCAAATCTTTAATCTGTTGCAACAAGGCTGTCTACCTACTGGCAGATTACGAGACGAGAAATGTTTTCTTCTTACAGGGTAGGGTTGCCAGCCCTACGCCTAACTGCCGCATTATATCGGAATTTACGTTTTAAAAGTGGATTCGAACTACTACAAGCATCCAAAGGCACCGCCAGCTTGCTGGAACTCGAAACCTGTTGCACCGAGCGCCAGAACGCTCACTCGATCATCAGGCCCCTAAAACTATAGCATGCTATACAATTATATAATGTGATCATATAGTACATAATTATAAAACAACAATAGAAAAAATGGAATAAATAAAAATAAATAAATAGAAGTAGATGGAGATAGAGATAGAAATAGATAAATGAAAACAAAAAATAGAAATATGTGAAAATAATGAATTCTCATACGAAGTTTCTTAGTCTAATATTAAATTATGTGGAAGCATTTAAAGAATTTGATTTGTAATTTTGGGAGAGGGCCAGAGAAATCAGTGGACAATCCCATGTGGCCCATTTGTCACGATTTGTTGTATCCTAATTTCACATCACTGTAACCGTAATGTAAAGTTCCTATTTCTGTTCGGAACGTAAGAAATGTTGCATCTAAATTACATAAATATGCCTTCTGGGTATAATATCTGAATATTTCCGTCCGAAATTCATCTCTTTTTCCATAATTAAAGAAGCGGTCTATATCACAAGGAAAAAACAGTTTTGCTACTTTGATGCTTGGAAACGGCCTTTTTGAGGACGATCATAATTTTCGTGCTATCCTATTTGTCATGTAGTGGGGAGCTGCGCATACCTTGCAACGACTTTCTTTTTCAGCCATTACGCGATCGTAACCTTATCTGTCCCGCGGAGCTTTTTGACATTTCTGCCTTTTTATTGACATTATCTGGAATGTAAATGTCACCGTAGATCAAGGGTTCGGTTGGGTGTAGTTTTTCTTTTCACCAAATTGAATATGGTTTCGGTTTTTCCTCATTTACAAATTAATTTTCGAAATCAGAATTATCTGTATGCATAATATGATCAGGCGTTTCCGGTTACAGAAAATAAAATACATTAAGTTATTTTTATCTTAATGGGGCCTGAATGGCCAAGTGGCTAGCACTCTGGCGCTCGGTACCACAGGTTTCAGATTCGAGTCCCGGCGGTGCCATGGATGTTGTTAGTGGTTCGGAATCCACTTTAAACCGTAGGTCACTGTCTAACATGTTCCTAGATCGTTACGGGGTAGTGTTATTCCGCGTCTGTAGCTTATCTTCAAGCTACACGCACCTCCTGGGTAGTGCTAAGTGAGTAACATGGAGGCTGCGCTTGACTTATGACATCAAAAACGACTAAGTGTTTGCCAGCTGTATTAGAATAAATATATATTATATAATGTATAAATTATTAAATTTTTCAACTACACTATAACATTATCATCATTGCCGTAAGAGGATTGGGGTAGTGTTGATTATATTGTGGTGGTAGGGGTAGGGTTTTTACAGGGTAAGGTTGCCAGCCCTAAGCACAAAAGCCTTATTAGTCCGGAACCTATGGTGTAAAGTGGATTCCGAACGACTACAAACATCCATAGCACCGCCAGGACTCTAATCGAAACATGGGAAACCGAGCGCCAGAGTTACTCGGCCAAGCCCCAAAAACTTTAGCATTCTATACAATTATATAATGTGATTATTAATTTAAACTGATTATTCAGTACATAATCATAAAACAAAAAGAGTATAAAAAATAGAATAGACTCATGAGAAAATAATGAATGAATTCTGATACGAAGTTTCTTAATCTAATAATAAATTATTTGGAAGCATTTAAAGAATTTGATTTGTATTTTTGGGAGGGGCCAGAAATCAGTGGACAATCCCACGTGGCCTACTTGTCACGATTGTTGTATCCTAATTTAAGATCACTGTAACCGTGATGTGAAAGCTCCCTATTTCTGTCAGAAAAGTAAGAAAATGCTCCATGTAAATTACATAAATATGCCTTCTGGGTATAATATCTGAATATTTCGGGCCGAAATTCGTCTCTTCTTTCCATAATTAAAGAAGCGGACTCTATTACGAGGAAAAAAACGGTTTGCTACTTTGATGCTTGGAAACGGTCATAATTTTTTTCGTGCTATCGTATTTGTCATGTAGTAGGTATAAGCTGTGCATATCTTGCAACGACTTTCTTTTTCAGACCATTATGTGATCGTAACCTTATCTGTCCCGCGGAGCTTTTTGACATTTTTGCCTTTTTTATTGACATTATCTGGAGTGTAAATGTCACCGTAGATCAAGGGTTCGCCTGACTGTTCATTTTTTTACGGCAAATTAAATATAGTTTCTGTTTTCCTCATTTACAAATTAATTTTCCGAAATCGAATTATCTTTATGCATAATATGATTAGGCGTTGCCCGGTTACAGAAAATTAAATATTTTTAGGTATTTTTTCTTAATAAAATTTACATGCAGAATTAAAAGTAGAAGATTAAAAATACGAGCAGAATTAAAAGTACGAGATTTTAAATAACTTGGCCACCAGGCCCTATATTTATATTACCACCGGTTTCGAATTCGAGTCCCGGCGGTGCCATGGATGTTTGTAGTGGTACGGAATCCACTTCAAACTGCAGGTCTCGATTTGACATGATCGTAGAGCGTTGCGGGGGTATTGTTACTCCGCGTCCGTAGTTTATCTTCAAGCTACACGCACCTCCTCGTGCTTAGTGAGTAACGTCGGTGCAGCGCTTTTCTTAAGTCATCAAAGACAGTTGTCTAAGCGTGCCAGCTACATTAGAATAAAATTTTTTTGTATATAATGTATAAAATGTATAAATTACTATAACATCATCATCATTGGCGCAACAGGTGGGTCAAAGCCATCTGCCTTTACAAGACGAGAGATGTTTTTCTTTTCATAGCAGACCTACGCCCAACACCTGACGTACGGTTTAAAGTGGATTCGAACCACTATGACCACTGTAACCGTAAAACTTCACTGAACTAAAATTTTGTTACTTTGATGCACCCCTGTACGGCAATAATTTTTCGTGCTATTATATTTGTTATGTAGTGGAATATCTTGCAACGACTTTCTTTTGCAGCCATTATGTGATCGTAACCTTATCTGTCCCGCGGAGCATTTTCATTTCTGCCTTTTTATTGACATTATCTGGAATGTAAATGTCACCGTAGATCAAGGGTTCGCTTGGGTGTAGTTTTTTGCTAAATTAAATATAGTTTCGGTTTTTCCTCATTTACAAATTAATTTTTCGGATTCAAGTTATCTTTATGCTTAATATAGGCCAGCAACTATGATCACATGTTGCCCGATTACAGAAAATAAAATATATTTAGTTATTTTTTATATTAATGGGGCCTGAATGTTCGAGTAGCCAGCGCTCTGTACCACAGGTTTCGAAGTTCCAGCGGTGCCATGGATGTTGTTAGTATTTCGGAATCTTTATACCGTAGGTCCCTGTCTAGGATCGTAGAGCATTTATTCCGCGTCTGTAGCTTATCTGCAACTTGCAAGCACCTCCTGGGTAGTGCTAAGTGAATAACGTCGGTGCAGCGCTTGCCTTAAGGCATCAAAGACAGTGTCTTCCAGCTACATTGGAATAAAATTTTTCTTGTATGTTATATAAAATGTATAAATTACTAAACTTTCATCTTCACTATAACATCATCATCATTGGCGCAAATAGAATCATGCCCTGCACTGTTACAGAAAATAAAATATTTTTAGTTATTTTTTCGTAATCAAATTTGCATGCGTACAGATTTTTTTTTTTTTTTGTCTTTAATGCCTTAAGCGCGCTACTCACTAGCACTACCCATGACATTACTCACTTAGCACTACCCAGGAGGTGCGTGTAGCTGGAAGATAAGCTACGGATATCGAATAACATTATCTCCGCAACGCGCTACAAATATTTTAGACCGGGACCTACGTTTAAAGTAGATTCCGAACCACTACAAACATTCATGGCATCAGCCATGACTCGAACCCGTAACCTGTGCTACCGAGCGCCAGAGCGCTAGCCACACGGTCATTCAGGCCCTTCAAATTAAATATAGTTTCCATTTTTCCTCATTTGCTAATTAATTTTCCGAATTAGTAAAACCCCAAGAAGAAACTAATTATAAAAACATGAACATAGCGTTATTAAAGAATACATACCCACAAGATGTTATAAAACCATGTTATTCCTGTTCGCAAAATGACTGGATCTAAGTTAAAAACATATCTACCGACGTATTTCGATGGCATGTAGCAGTCAGAATAAGCTTTCCATTTAGAGTCGATAAGTTATAGAAAAAAGGTGGACACACACACTTATACATACGGCATTTGATATAGTATGCTGTAAAGAGTATGTAATTGTATTTAAGAACAATATTTGTAAAATGTTAGTTATAGAATTGAGGCATTTTATAATTTCATTTAGTTTTATTTTATCCAAATTTCGTTTGTTAAATAAATGAAAATAATGAGAAAGAGATGAAAAATAATCACCTCTTAGATTTAGTAGATTTTTAAAGAAAATAATTAAAATAGATTTAAAAGAAAGCAATGTAAAAAAGTATAAAAAGAGGAGTTGAAAGATATGTGGGAATTGTGATGTAAAAAAAAATATATATATATCTACTGAATACTTAAAACTATATTAAATTGAAAATAAATTAATAAATAAACCTAATAATAAATAAAAAATAATTTAATAATAAATACAATTTTATAAAAAATTAACAAATAAATAATAATAAACCAACACATTTAAAAATTAAAACTCAATTATGAACTAATAAATAAAGACAATATTCATGATTTTTAAAAATCGTCAGTATTTGCATTTTTTTAAAATTTATTTTATTTTGGTTTTATACCGCAAATTTTAATGCATCATTAATTTGCATTATAATTTTATAATTTTTTCATTTCATTGTTATAAATTCTTTTTTTCTGTTCATTTATTTTTATTGCAAAATGGAAACATTTAAATGTTTGCCATCAAATATTTGGCGAGTAATTTTTTTTATGTACATTAATTTGCGCTTTCAAAAATTCATATTGTCATAAAATAAATTTTTTTCAACAGAGAACAGTTTTTTATTTTTAATGCCTTTTAAATTTAGCGTTAAGAACATTTCTTGAGAAACCATTACTGGAAGATATTTACTTAAAAAAAATTGAAAATTCAATCTTGAAGTTAAGTTATTAAAAATGCGTAATTAAAAGCATGTGTTTGCTTTTGAAATATTAAAAAAATTTGTTCTTTAAAAATATTTCCATCGTTTAGAATTAATTTTAAATTATTTTTGTCGGATAAAAGACTTTAGTCTGAAGTTGTAAAAATAATTTAAAGAAATATCCTTTCAAAAGCAGCTTGTATATAAATAATTAATTTTTGTTTGTTCTGAGTAAAAAGTAGTCAATTTTTCTATGCTATTCATTTTTCTCATGAATAATATAGTCATAAACTAATATTTGATGTAAGTAATATAATAGATTTTTAAAAGAAATTTTCTATGCAGCTTTGTTTTGCTGAAAAAGTTTTACTTCTGTGTATTTTTTATGCAGCTAGTTTTAAAAATTCTTTTTATGTTGTCTTCTAATATCTCTTTGTGCTACGCTAAAGTTATTCATTGATGTTTATGTAAAATAGTCTATTAAAGTCTAATAAATCTATTATAATCTATAAGTCTATCCAATCTATTAAAGTTAGATTGATATTTATATTAGGTCATCTGTGGCATCGGTATACTTCATGTGACGCATTTTAACTGAACTTCATTCTTCTAGACAACAGAAATTATCTATTCTTCTTCAGCATTCTCTTTCAGCATGGTGGACCAAGGCTGTCTGCGTACTGGCAAAATTTGAGACAGGAGATGTTTTTCTTTTTACGGGATAGGGATATCAGCTCGTAGTAGCTGTACTGTTACTTCTAGGTATTTTTTTTTTGTCCCCTGTTAGATTTTCTTTTTTGCAGCGAGTTGTATGTTGCCTTCGAATATCTTTTTTTTGTGCTATATTAAAGTTATTCATTGATGTCTATGTAAAAAAGTCTAGTAAATCTATTATAATCCATTAGTCTATCGATCTATTTGATGTCTATATTAAGTCATCCATGGCATCAGTATACTTCGTTTGACTTATTTTAACTGAACTTCATTCTTCTAGACAGCAAAAATGATATATACTGAGAATAAATACACTTTCCTTTTAAAATCGGTTTGTTCGTGATGCTATGTTTATTATTTATTCCTTTTACTTTAGACGTAATTAAACTCAGCTAAATTAAGTTAATGTCTTTTTCTGCTACATTAAAAGTCATTGATTGATGTCTATGTAAAATAGTCTATTAAAATCTAATAAATCTATTATACACTATTAGTCTATATATTAAAGTTATTCATTGATGCCTACATAAGATCATCTGTGGCATCGGTATACTTCGTCTGATGCATTTTAACTGAATTCCGTTCTTCTAGACAGCGAAAATCATCTATGTTGAGAATAAATACGCTTTCCTTTTTAAAATCGATTTGTTCGTAATGTTATATTTATTATTTATTCGTTTTACCTTTAACTTAATTTTAACAGAGTTTAATTACTTCTAATGTCTTTTTGTGCTACATTAATAGTTATTCATTGATGTCTATGTAAAATAGTCTAGTTTATCTATCTATTATTAGATAATTAATTGACTATAATAAATTTAAATTTATTGATTGATATCTATATCAGGTTATCCGTGACATCGGTATATTTCATCTGATGTATTTTAACTGAACTTCATTTTTTAGATAGCAAAATGATCTATACTGAGAATAAATACGCTTTATTTTTAAAATCAAAATTCGTGAGGCTACATTTATTATTTATTCGTTTTATCTTTAATTTAATTTAATAAAACATTTACTGGATTATGTACATCTTTTTATTTGGTTTCCTTTATCTCATTTGCATTTTATGAAATTAAGTTTTTTTATTTAAAACCTCAAATAGTAAACTTTTATATAAAGATTTTTTTTTTTATTTCTTCCCTTGACATCTATCTACATTTAAACTAAAATATTTGAAATTTTCTGTTGTTTTCATGGCTCAAAGATTTATTTTTCGCCCAGCTGCCTCCTGTTTATTGAATTTTTATTTTACAAAGAGCAAAGTAAAACCTCTTTTCTTTTTTAATACATGTTGTGGTTAGTTGCCTAGGGCTCTTTTTTGTGTTTGCATGTGATTTGCGGTTTGGATACACGATTAGCATTGTGGAACTTAACATACGTGTTTGAATATTCGTCAGTGTTTGTGTGAAATCTACCGCAACTTACAAACGACCTTTATCAAATAAAAGTTTTTTCTTTTGTGACCTTTGTACTTGATCAGGAGTGCTACAACTAATCTAGACCTTGCAGTAGCCATTTCTTTCACGTGTTGCCAAATAAGTTTTTATCTATTCGAATTTTTAAGAATAAATTTTCAGCTTATTCTTTTAGAAAAGTAAAGTATATTGTTCTCAAACATAATAATAATAATAATAATAATAGTTAAAACCATTTTTTTATTCGTTCATATTATTTATTTTTTGTGTTTTGGAATTTATTTTTTCGTTTGTATTCTTAACAAAGCTGTCATATTGACAAATTTAAAAGCTCAAAATTTTTAAACAAACGATTTTTTTATTTGTTGCCAGTTTCATTCAATAACAAAAACTGTAACCATTGTTTTCCTTTTATGAGTTTTTAATTGAGAAACTGTGTTAAATTATTCATTTGATGGGAATTGTTACATGTTTGCTGAATAGGTTTCTATTTTTTTTTTTAAGAATAAACGTTTAGCTTTAGAAAACTAAGGTGTGTTGTTCTCAAGAATAAAAGTATTAAAAAAACCCAATTTTTTTTTTTTATTCATTTGTATTATTTATTTTTGTATTTTGAATATTTTTTTTTCGTTTGCATTGCTAATAAAGCTGTTAATATTATTGCCAGATTTAAAAAAAAATTCTCATTCTCAAGCAGCCGTTTTTTTTTTCCCTTCGTAACATGTTGCTAGTTACTTTCAATAACAAAAACTCCCCATTGTGTCCTTTTATATGACTTTTTAATTGAGAAACTGTGCTAAATTATTTATTTGATTAATTTGATTTGATTGATTTAGAATTATTATATGTTTGCCGCATAGGTTTCTATCTATTCTTTTTTTTAAGAATAAACTTTAAGCTTATTCTTTAGAAAAGTAAGGAACAATGTTGTTCTCAAAATAATAATAATAAAAGAAAACCATTTTTTTATTAATTCGTCTTATTTATTTTTGTATTTTAGAATATTTTTTTTCGTTTGTATTGTTAACAAAGCTGTCATATTGTTGCCAAATTTAAAAGTTCAAAATTCTCAAACAAACGATTTTTCCCCTTTTATAACATGTTGCCAGTTTCACTCAATAACAAAAAACCTGCCATCGATTTCTTTTTGTTTGTGACTTTTTAATTGAGAAACTGTGTTAAATTATTCAATTGATGGGAATTATTACGCGTTTGCCTCATAAGTTTCTATCTATTCTATCTTTTAAGAATAAACTTTTAGCTTATTCTTTTAGAAAAGTAAGGATCGACGTTGTTCTCAATAATAATATTAATGAAAAACATTTTTTATTCGTTTATATTATTTATTTTTGTGTTTTGGAATTTCTTTTTATCATTTGTATTGCTAACGTTGTTCTCAATAATAATATTAATGAAAAAAACATTTTTATTCGTTTATATTATTTATTTTTGTGTTTTAGAATTTTATCATTTGTATTGCTAATAAAACTGTCAGTATTATTGCCAGTTTTAAAAGTTCAATATTCTCAAACAAATGATTTTTCCTTTTGTAACATGTTGCTAGTTTCTTCAATAACAAAAACTGTAACCGTTGTTTTTCTTTATGTCTTTTAATTAAGAAATTGTGTTAAATTATTCATTTTATGGGAACTATTACATGTTTAATCTATTAATAATAAC
This sequence comes from Caerostris extrusa, assembly GCA_021605095.1. Lineage (NCBI taxonomy): Eukaryota > Metazoa > Arthropoda > Arachnida > Araneae > Araneidae > Caerostris > Caerostris extrusa. The sequence goes on along the minus strand of BPLR01008962.1, from coordinate 149,818 downwards.
GTTTAATCTATTAATAATAACGTGTTACGTCTATCTATTAATAATAACAAAATCATTTTTTTTATTCGTTCGTATTATTTATTTTTGTATTTTAGAATTTCTTTTTTTCATCTGTATTGCTAACAAAGCTGTCATATTATTGCCAAATTTAAAAATGTTCAAAATTTTAAACAAAGAGATTTTTTCCCTTTATAACATGTCGCTAGTTTCATTCCATAACCAAAACTGTAACCATTGTATTCTTTTTATGACTTTTTAATTATGTTAAATTATTAATTTGATGGGAATTATTACGTGTTTGCCGGACCTATTAGAAAATAGGTTTCTATCTATTTTTTTTTTTAAGAATAAACTTTTAGCTTATTCTTTTAGAAAAGTAAGGTGTGTTGTTGTTCTCAATAATAAGAATAATAATAATAATCATAATAATAATAATAATAACCATTTTTTTTATTCGTTCGTATTATTTATTTTTGTATTTTAGCATTTCTTTTTTTCGTTTGCATTGCTAACAAAGCTGTCATATTATTGCCAAATTTAAAAAGTTCAAAATTCTCAAAGAAACGATTTTTTTTCCTGTGTAACATGTTGCTAGTTTCATTCAATAACAAAAACTGTAACCATTGTTTATCTTTTGTGACTTTTTAATTGAGAAACTGTGTTAAATTATTCATTTGATGGAAATTATTGACCTCAAAAAGAGTTTTGTTGACATTTTACTCCTTTCGGTTGTAATTGACTTTACTTTGTTTTGATTCTTTTCGTACACGTACTGGGTTTCGTGTTTGGAGTTAATTTCTTTTAATGGATAGATAAACACATGAAATGCTTGCATGCATTACTTTAGAAAGGATTGAGTACATTATGTTAAAATATTTATACCAATAACATATCTCTCAATTTGGGAAATTGTGTCAAGTGATCATGTTTTTTTAAAAGTTTGTGAGTGATTTTTTTCTTTGTAAAAATAAAATAAGTAAACTTGTTTACAATTAATATGAACATTAAAAATATATCATATTCATATAAATTGTATAAAAATTTAATAAATAAATAAAATAGTTAAATAAATAAATAAAAAAAATTTATAAACAAATAAAGTAGTTAAATAAATAAAATATTTAAATAAATAAATTAAACATTTTAAAAAAGTGCTACATTTTTAATTTACTGTAATTAAGTTGTAATGCCACTTTTTTTTCTTACTAAGTTGTGAAGTGCACAAAGTAAAGCAAAGCAAATCTTACTCACATATTCCCAAACTGTAAAGGGGCAACTCAGCTCTAGGCACAGTGATGTAGAGTTGGGCTAATTAAGCAATTGTATCGCCGTAGGGCTGATATCCCTACCCCATAAAAAAGAAAAACATCTCATGTCTGGGAATCTGACAGAAGCAGGTGGCCTTGATTCACCATGGGGCTGTTGCGCCAATGAAGAAGACTTACGCTATTCATATGTGTTATGATTAAGCAACGTCTTGGAAGTGTTAACTCGCTGGATAGTAGAGATGTTCTCAGTAACTCATTATTTGCCTTCATGGAATAGATGGTTGCATTTCTTTAAAATGCCATGAATGATATGGTAACGTTGATTCTGAATAGTGAAAATAGTAAGATCTGCGTTAAGCTAGATAAACATTAGAAAACACATTATGAGGCATTATATAGAAACTTATATCTTAGAATGGTACAAAATATTTGGAGAGAGCAGAGATTTAATGCAGGACGATCCTGTAGTTGTAACCACCTCTAATTATCACATATTGGCGGCCTAATGGCAGCTCTGATCTTTGGTACCACAGGCTTCAGTTCCGTATCTTGGCGGTGGCATGGATATGTGAGTGGTTCGGAATCCACTTTAAGCCGTAGGTTTTCGTCTCATATGACTGTAGAGCGTCACAAAGCCCGATCTGACTTCTTCTCCCCCACATCATTCCCGAACTGTATAGGGGGCAACTCAGCTCTAGGCACAGTAATGTGATGTGATCTGGTGTGGTAGTAGTAGTAGTGCTTCGGAATTCACGTTAAACTGCAGTTCCATGTCTAATTAGCCAAAGTATGCACAAAATGACCGTAGAGCAGAAACCGTAGTACCAAACCAATATCACATAAGGTGCATATGAAAAATTTGTGCCACAATTTCTGCAAAAAATTCGTGTTAATGTCAACAAATCAATTAAGCCGAGATTAAATATGTCTACAAATTTTACAAAATGATTCAGAGAATGCAAAAATTGTGTCTCACACACTAACAGAGTATACAGAAAGTTGCTGAATTGTTGGAATTAATCCACAGATGGAAGTTGAATTTTATTTTCCTTGTTGCTGCATGTAAATGTTACCGAAAGAGAAATATCGCAAAGTTATTGCGGCAATTCAAAAACGGCTGTGATAAATATGATAAGGAGCCTCTCGGTTGAAGCTATCTCTGCTTTTTTTTTTACTTACGCCTAGAAACAGCGGCATCTGGGCATAGATATCAGCGGAGTTACTTTTGCAAGAGCCTGGACCATTAGGTAAATTGAATAACCTCTTTTTTTTTACCCGAAAAGGTCAGTTCTCGTGCTTTTCTGTACAGTGAAGCCAATTGAATGTGGAATAAATTTGAATCGTATCTTTTCAAAATGCGATTTCTCCACATATGATCTGTACTAATTAATTAAATTTACTAATCATATACCTTTGGAGTAAAGCTGCAACGACCCTCCCAAGATGACACCAGGGGATCTATTTGGATCTATTTTTGAAATTGGATCTGAACTAGAATTGTATCTATTTTTTGAATTCACAATTCAGTTAGGAATTTGGTTAGGAATTAAGGAAATTCACAATTCAGTTAATAATTTTGTTAGGAATTAAGAATTGAATTCACAATTCAGTTAGCAATTACGAATTGAAACGAGAATTCAGTTCATAATTCGGTTAGCAATTAAGAATTGAATTCACAATTCAGTTAGCAACTAAGATTGAATTCACAATTTCAGTTAGCAACTAAGGATTGAATTCACAATTTCAGTTAGCAACTAAGGATTGAATTCACAATTTCAGTTAGCAACTAAGGATTGAATTCACAATTTCAGTTAGCAACTAAGGATTGAATTCACAATTCCAATTAGCAATTAAGAATTGAATTCACAATTTCAGTTAGCAACTAAGAATTGAATTCACAATTTCAATTAGCAATTAAAAATTAAATTCACAATTTCAGTTCATAATTCGGTTAGCAATTACAAATTGAAACGACAATTCAGTTCATAATTCGGTTAGCAATTAAGAATTGAATTCACAATTCAGTTAGCAATTTAAGATAGAAAAGTGAAAAGTAATTTCTTCTGTATTAATTGAAACAACAAAAACAACAACAAAATGATGCCATAAAAAATGATTTTTTAAAAATATTTTTATTTGGTTTGTTTTTAAACAAATCGAAATGTTTACGACATATACAATGAATTGTAATTTTCCCAGAGGATTCTTTACTAGACGAAATACTCATAGAAACGAAAAATATATGTAGAAAAATTAAATACTCATTTTAATAGCAGATAGGAAATTAATAATATACAACAAAATAAAAATAAACTACAAAAGTAAAAAAAACGATAAAAAGAAGCTAATTAGGAAAATTAATTAAATATTTTTTTGTAAGTGTACATAATAAAAATCATTCTTACATTTCCTTGAATCCCTTTCTTTAACTCTTTAATTTACTTTAGATATTTTAATCCTTAAATTTCTGAATTTCAGAGGACAAAACAGTTAATTAATTTTTTTGTTTATATTAATTAATGTTTCAGATTTTTTTATTAATTAATCTTAAAAGGGATTGTTTTCTTTTATGTAATTTTGGATATTTTAATTTTAAAATATATTTATTGCAAAAGAATGTCGTACAAGATCATTGTTATTTTACAAATATTTAATTATTATTTAATTATAATAGTTAAATATATTAATATTGATTATTATTTAATTATATTCTCTTATTTAAAACATATAAAAATTAAGTTCTATTTAATTATATTTTACTTATAAAAATCTTTTGGCTTTTATTTAAGAAAAGGTCAGTAACCGATTTGAATAATTCTTTTTAATCTTGCTTTTACATTAGATTATAATGCTATTAAAATGTGTTTATGTGTAATTATTTATAGCAAAATACACTTTTAAGTAAAAAAAATTTAATTTATAAACTCAAAAATTACAGAAATTTTTTAACAGAAAATGTGATTTTGGAATTAATTTTATAAAATCGTGTGCTTGTTGATTTGATGTTTGATGTGATAATTCTGAGAAAAATGTTGTTTGCTTATTACAATTTAGATTAGCAGTTAATAAATAACTAATATTTAAAGAAAATTTTTTTAATTTTGAAAGCTATTTTTTCAATTCCTTCTATTAGCCCACACTCCCCCTATATATATCTTGTTCAAATTTTCAATCGTCTATTAAATACTTTTTATTCATCCAATCAAGTTCGAATACATTTTTTTTGAACTTGTAGTGGATGACACTGGATGTTAATACAGTTTTTTCAAATATTAATTCATTAATTAAATTTAATTAATTAACTTTTAGTTTTTTTTAGATTTAAGTTGCATATATCTCCCAATAGAGGGCGCGAGATAAACTTAAAAAAAATGAATGAAAATTATTTATAAAGGACTTTCTGCAATACAGTGAAAAAAGGAGGAATTGACTTAAATTTTTTTTTTTTATATTACTTGTTTTAATACGTATAAAACTTCATGTACCAATAATGCTTGCATTCGTTTAAATTATTATTCGAAATTGTTAAGTTTGAAAACTGTGCAATTATTTTACGGCTTACATAATTATTTTGTATGGCAATATTACATAACTATTATTTTAAGTAATTTTATTTTATTTATTTATGGCAACGTGTGACGTAATTGTTTCTTCACATTCATTTTGTTTGCATTAGTTGAAGTAAAAGTAATTTCATTATAAAAATGTAAATGTAGGTGAAAATGAATTTATTTTTATTTCATCTAAAATCTGAGAAGGAAAAAAAAAAAACCACCAGGATATAAAATATTTTATTGGGATACAAAATTTATATCTCTTACTGAGTAAAATAAAAATATCTTAAACAGAAAAAATGAAGTTTCATGAAAAATTTATATAAAATAGCAGCAAAGTGTAATAATATATAATTGTTTGAGTTTCATAGAGATTTTTGTTTTTTGCAGCATTATAAATAAAATCATGGCAATATTTTATTTAAAGTACCTTTTACAAAAATGATTGATAAAATGAGTACGTCTGAAAAACGAAAAATTTAGATTTAAATACATAAATTTTTAATTCTTATGAATCAAATTATGTTAGCTATTCATTTTATGTATATATGTAAATATATAAAGATGAACAAAATATTGTTTCTATGGTTATGTTTTAAGTAATTTTTTTATTTTTTGTTTCTATAAGATGCACTAAAAAGTTTTAGATAAATTTTAAGGATTTTCGTTCAGATTGTATGGGCAATTTAAAGAAGAAGTAATAAAGTGAAATAAAAATAATAATAAAAAATAATATAAATTAAATAAATATTAAAGTAATTTAAAGAATTTTAAATTAAATTTTAAAAGAATCAACATGATTATTCTGCAGTAACATGATACAAATATTTTTTTTTCTGATAAAAATTAAAATCCGAAATGCACATGGTATTTTTGAATTTTTTTTTTTTTTCAGTTATAAATATTTCATTCACAATAAATTGATATTACAGATAATGATTTCAAAGTACTGTACTAGTATAGTGAATCTTATGAATTTATTAAAAGTAAAGTGTTTTTTTTTTTGAAGGCAATAAAAGTTCATCATAAAGAATGTACTTTTATCTCGTATTGATACAAAACCCAAGCGACCAGACGGCCAAGTGGCTAGCGCTCTAGCCTTTGGTACTACAGGCTTCAGGTTAGAATCCTGGGCGGTGGAATGGATGTCTGTTAGAAACTGTAGGTCCAGAGATAATTAGCCCAAAGTGTGCAAAAAAAAAAAAGAGTGACAAACCAAACCAAACCAAACTGTTACAAAACTTAAACAATTATTTGTTGATTTGTCGCTCTACAGTCATTTTTTGCGCATTTTAAGTTAATTAGACGACTACTACTACACTACAGCACATCACTGTGCCTAGAGCTCAGTTCCCCCTTTACAGTTTGGGAACGATGTGGATGGGAATTCAGATTAGACCCTGTGACGCTCTACGGTCATATGAGATCGGGACCTAAGGCTTAAAGTGGATTCCGAACCACTACAAACTTTCATGGCACCGCCGGGATTCGAACCTAAAACCTGTGGTATCGAGCGCTAAAGGCTACTCGGCCATCAAGCCCCAATTCTAATTAAACTGATACCTACTGTTTAAATTGGATTCCTAACCACTAACAAACATTATTCAAACCTGAAGCCTGTGATACCAAAGGCCAGAACGCAAGTCACTCAGCCACCAGGCCCCTAAGCTAAGGCCCCTTTTGGTACCTACAATTTAAATTGGATTCCTAATCAACAATAAACATGATTCGAACCTGAAGCCTGTGGTACCAGAGGCCGGAGTGCCATTATTAGCCATTTGGCCATCAGGACGCAAATTATTTGTTAAACAAATTAAGTGTAAATGCGAAAGATCTGCTTGCTACAACTATGTTCTTATTTTTAATGGGACTAAGTATAACCTGCGGTGCTAATTTGTTTATATTTGGGATAAACTTTATTTTCATTATTTTCACGTAAATTATTCACTTTTATTGCTCATGTTATGCTTAATCTTTAAGGATTAAGCATGATTTCAATATGATGAAAGTTAACAGATCATTTATTATGCTCGGACAAAAAAATGCTAATTAATATTCTATTTAATATTTTTATTTTGCAATAAACCCTTGTCTGACTTGCATGGCTTGCTTTTTAGTCACACTTTCTGATCACATAATGACTTGCACATGCAGCATTGTGGCATGTCATGCCATTTGGTTCTCTGTCAATGAGTTTCTCCTCTAGCAATGCCACGGTGACCTGGCTTTGTATTTAATCTCATTAATTTTTTTAATTACCTCCTGTTTCATTTCGAAAACAATCTTGTTTGAGGAAAGGTTATTTTTTCTTCTTTTAAACCGTTCTCGTGATTTTCAAGTGTAGTTTTCTTTTTATAAACATACTTACATGAAAGAACAATGCAGTTTTTTTGCGTACCATGCCTTTTGTATTATAATGATACTTATTAAGGTGTTGCCAAGGTTATTTGATGGGAGTCTTGTGTGATATTATTTCTCCTGTAGTGTATACATTTTTTGGACTTCTTAGAAGAGTAGTGATATTTATTTTATCAGTTGGTAAAAGTGCATTTTAGTGTAGAGAGTCCAATTAATTTTATTTTCTAGTGTGTGTTTGTGATATTTCATATATTCTTCAAATGTTTTTGATACGCATTTAATTGTTTTAAAGCTCTGTTGTTTTGGTTAGTTTTGTGGAAACTCATCATTATCATTTCGAATTTGGATACATAATATACTAAAGTATTGAAGTTGGATTTACGAAAGTTGGATTTATTGCTTGTGTATAATCCTGATTTTAACTGTTGATCCTGATGTTGTTTGATAAATTAGATCAGTTGAGGTGAGATATTGCTGTAAAGAATATTTTTATATTTATATCCATCAAACATAAATTATGTGGTATCTGCTTATAGTCAGAAGACACATTTTCAAAATTTTGGAAGACAAATTTTTTGTTTGAAAATATCAGTGAACCATATTTGAAATAAATCAGTTATAATTTGTTCTATTGTTGTGGTAAGTTTTGTGGAAACTCATCATTATCATTGCCGACTTTAGATTCACCATATTATACGAAAGTTTGACTTCTTGCTTGTATATAATCCCAGTGTTATTTGATGAATTAGATCAGTTGTGGTGAAATATTGCTATGAAGAAAATTTTTCTATTTTTATCCATCAAACATAAATGATGTGGTACCTGCTTATAATCTGCAGATACATTTTCAAAATTTGTTATCGTGATTTTACACGATAAATGTTTTTTTTTGAAAATATATCGGTGAATTTTATTTGAAATAAATGAGTTGATATTTGAAATAAATCAGTGCAGCATTTTTTGATACGCAGTTGGTTGCTTTAAAGTTCTGTTGTTTTGGTAAGTTTTGTGGAAACTCATCATTACTATTTCGACTTTGGATATATCATAATCCTGATGTTAACTATTGATCTCCATGTTATTTGATAAATTAGATCAATTTAGAAGATATATTGATATGAAGAATATTTTTGTATTTATATCCATAAAGCATAAATTATATAGTACCTGCTTATAATAAGACACATTTTCAAAAATTTTGAAAGATATATTTTTGCTTGAAAATATCAGTTAGTTATATTTGAAATAAATCAGTTATAATTGAATTGAAAATTGCAATATGTAAAATGTGATTGGCTCCCTTTTTGTGGTGAATTTGAAGAATCTATAAAGCTGTCCAATATGTGCTTAAGTAATTGCATATGTGAAAAAGTTTGAAGGCTGCTGTCGCTGTTTATGTAGTAATGACTTATAATCTGAATACACATTTTCAAAATTTGTTATTGTTATTTTGCATGACAAATTTTCTTTTGAAAATATCAGTGAATCATATTTGAAATAAATAAGTACATATTTGAAATAAATCAGTTATAATTTAGTTGAGAATTGCAATCTGTAAAATATGATTGGCTCATTTTTTGTGTGTTGAATTTGAAAATTTATAAAGCTTTTCAGTATATGCTAAGCAATTGAATGTCTGAAGAAATTTGAATTATTACTGTTTATGCACCATTTACTAAAATGATCTAAAGGCTTTATTATATAATAATTGTGTTTAAATATCTACCAAATTCATCATACTGTGATTGCGGAATGATATTATATATTTATGTATCTGAATCAATTCATTATCATGAATTAAAAAATATTTTATTTTGGTTTCTTCATAGTCTAATTAAATTTGCAAGCAAGTTTGTTATAAAATAAACATAGTAAATATATATGTGTGATAATACTATTTTAAATTAATATATTTACATGCGTTTGAAATATTATTCATTTGATTATTTTGATTGATGAAAAACAGACAGTTTTTGAATTCAAATATATATCAATTGATATGATATATAAAATATATTACATATATCATTAAAATTGTTGAAAACGGACAACTGTTATGCAAGTTATATTTTATGTAGCAAGAAACTTTGAAAATGTTATTTACAAATTTTCAACATTGCCATTTTCATCAAAATTTACTTGTTACTAAATATTGTGGAGTGAAACGTATTTAGGAAATTGAATTGGTATTTCCTATATATTTGCCTTCATCATTGAAAAAAAGGTTTCTTTAGGATTTTCATAACTTGAAAAAATATTTATATGTCTGTTTGTTGATTAATTATTGGTGACAATGCTGAAATTCAATCGCGTTTTGGCCGATCAGACGTACGAAGAAATGGCAATTTCTCATGCCAGAAATTGCCCCGTGAGCAACAAATCCAGAATGTCTAGGTTGGGAGAAACGGAGTGTGCGTTGTAGACGGAGAACGGATTTATTTTGGTGATGTGATTTTTGTGAAAAAGTAAGTTGTTTTTTCGATTTTATATATACAAAGTATTCAAAGTTATATAAAAAAAGAACTAGTAGGAATTGTATAAAAATGTTTATTAATCATAATATTATTATTTTTTAATTAATTATAATAATTATATTCAATTAATTATTATGATTAATATTAAAAAAATATTATTTTAATTTTTTATCTTACAATGTAACCGCAAAAAAATAATAAATTTCGATTCGAAATCTTTTGGTTGCTTGTAATATGTCTTTAACGATATTCTTTATTAAATAAATATGTGGCAATTTTGTTACTGCATATAAAAGAAGGATTTTTAATATTACAAATAGTACTTTCTAAATTTGTCATAATTTAAAAAGAAACATGTTTATTTTTTATGTTTATGTTTATTTGTTTTAATCGTAATAATTTTATTTAAATAATTTTATTTTTTAATTTACAATGTAACTACAAAAATTAATAAATTTCAATGCGAAATCTTTTGGTTGCTTGTAATATGTCCAAACGATATTCTTTTTTAAATAAGTATGTGTCTGTATATAAAAATGAAATTAAAAAGGTTTTTTAACAATATTATAAATAGTTCTTTCTAAATTTATAGTCATAATTTAAAAAGAAAAATATACTTATGTTTATTTTTTATGTGGACCAAGCTGTCTGTTTGCCAGCTGCATTAGGACAAAAAAAATTTTTTTTATGTTTATTTGTTCTAATTATAATAATTTTATTTTTTAAATTACAATGTCTAACTGCAAAAATTAATAAATTTCAATGCGAAATCTTTTGGTTGCTTGGAATATGTCCAAACGATATTCTTTGTTAAATAAGTATGTGGCAATTTTGATTACTGTAACATAAAGGTGAAATTAAAGAGGATTTTTAGCTACGTTATAAATAGTTCTTTCTAAATTTATAGTCAAAATTTAAAAAGAAAAAAATATACTTTGGTTATTTTTTTGTTTATTTGTTTTAATCATAATAATTTTATTTTAATAATTTTGTTTTTTTAACTGACAATGTAACTGCAAAAATTAATAAATTTCGATGCGAAATCTTTTGGTTGCTTGGAATATGTACAAACGATATTCTTGGTTAAATAAGTATGTGGCAATTTTTTTACTGCTTATAAAAGTGAAATTAAAAAGGATCATTAACAATATTATAAATAATTCTTCCTAAATTTATAGTCATAAGCATAAGTATATTTTTTCCTTTAAATTATTTTTTATGTTTGTTTTAATCGTAATAATTTTATTTTTTAAATTACAGTGTAACTGCAAAATTAATAAATTTCGAAGCGAAATCTTTTGGTTGCTTTTAATATGTCTAAACGATATTCTTTTAAAATAAGTATGCGGCGATTTTGATTATTGCATATAAAGAAATTAAAAAGGATTATTATCAACATTATAAACAATTCTTTCTAAATCTATAGTCATAATTTAAAAAGAAAAAAATATACTTATGTTTATTTTTTATGTTTATGTTATTTGGTTTTATTTGTTTTAATCGTAACAATTTTATTTTTAAATTAGAACGTAACTGCAAATTATTGAATAAATTGTAAATCATTTGGCTTTTAAAAGTTTAATCTCAAAAATCGTAGTTTTTCTTTCCTTCTTTTTTTTCTGTATGAATAAATAAGGATGTCCTTTTTAGTTTTACTGTGAAAAACTAGAAAGAACCAGTTTGATTTCCTTTTATTGTAAAACCAAAATCAAAATGAATATTAATTTCAAAATCACCCCTTTTTTTCCCACCTTTTATTATTCACAATGTGTAATAAACATGTGCTATTTTAATCGATCTAGATTTAGTTAATTTTGTTATAAATTAGTTAAATTTAATAAAAAATAATTTTTCCAAACTTCAAATATGCACGAAATGAAATTTTCTGCGAATATCTGACAATTTTTAGAATTATGTAGTTCGGTATTATTTTATTTATTTTTTCTATTTATTATTATTAAAATTATAAGAATAAATTTATTGCAATTTCCATCGTCATATTTAGAAAAAGGATAAATATTGACTATAGTATGGTTATATTGTTGTTTATTGACTATATTTTTATTTACATATAAATTCTGATTCACATTAATCTGTACTATATAAAATATGCAATTACATAACATGTTGTGCAAAATGTTGATTCATATAAATATAAATTATACGAATATTATAATAATGCAATAATAATTTAATAATAATAATTTTAATAATTATTAATTTAAAATTTAAAAAATATTTTAAAGTTATTATTATTATTATTCTTTATTATAATACATTATTATTAAAATTATTTATTTTAATTATTAATTTTAAATATTTTTTAATAATTTAAATAATAAAAATTTAATTTTGTAATAATAACTTAGTAAAATTTATTTTTTTATTTTATCTTTTGAAAATAAAAAAAATTGTTTCTTATTTTTTTTGAGAAACAGTTTTATGATAATAGTTATAAATTACAGCTTGATAAACAAATTTTAAAACTATATTTGATTTCCATTCCTTTTTGTAGATTTAAGAAATATTTTAAGTGAATTTCATGTAAATTGTAATAAATTTTTGTAAGTTCAAACTAAGGGTTTTTTTTTTGCATTTAACTTTAAACTCGTATATTTTTATTGCCTCAGAAATCTATGATAAATTATATTGTGTTCTGTAAGTATTCTTTAAAATTTGAGAGACATTTGGGAAAATTATTAATTGAATAGTGGTTAGTCAGAAAAAAATAATACCGGTTTGTTGTGTATTTTAAAGAAAATTAAATGTTAATTTAATTTATATGCTTTAATTAATATTTAATTAATTTCATTAAGTTAATTTTATATATTACTTATACTGTTTTTCCTGTGGGTTTCAGTTTTTAAGCGCAACAAATTACAAAATATATATATATATATATATTTTCCAATGCTGGAATTTTTTTGACGTGAAGTCATTTGCTCATACAATAATAGGTGTTAGAGAAGGTACTCTCTATTAAGTCTGACCACAATTTGAAGCGAATACTCCCAAGGCTCGTGTGGCGCGATAGTCAATTAGCCAGCAGCCTGGCCATTGGTACTATAGGCTCCAGGTTCGAATCCTGACGTTGGCAAGGATGTTTATTAATGGTTCGGAATCTGCGTTAAACTGTAGGTCCCGGTCTAATTAGCCTAAAATGTGCACAAAATGACCATAGAGTGACAAACCAAACCCAAGGCTGATATCTGGACAATTTGCGCCTTCTCCCCCCACCTATACAGCCTATAAATTATTTAACTAACTGATGGAATTATTTTAAGTTTACGATGTAACCATAATAAAAATAAAAAGTGTTAAATCTCAGTAGTAGTGAAAGTCAGGTTCGTGGGTCGGTGATAAAATGAGAAGACACAGGTGTGAATCCACTGTCAGTTTTTTGCCACGTTTGTCAGTGCTTGCGGAAGCGAAGAAAGTTGATGGCGATTGTGACAACTTATTTGAATATTACGCTTCGATAGTCAAATCGATCGATAATCCTATTTTCTGCCTTAACACACACAGATGTGCGGTAATTATCCATGTGAGTCCTCCCATATGGTAATAATACCATTTAGTTCTTGGATAATACGTTTGTTCAGTGTTCGTGCCATAATATTAATCCTTAATATTAAAAATAAAGATAAAAAAATTAAGCCCAGTTTTGTTATTTGTACGAAAAACTGGTTTACTATTAAGGAGAAAACGATTATTTTCAATTACAAGATTAAATGCCGTAATATATAGAATAATAGTACAATATTGATTTTTACATTTGTTTAAAAGTGTGCATTTGTGTGCATGTTTTGCAACTAGAATTAATACCATAATTGAAATTTTGTTGTTGTTGTTAATCAAAATATTACTTCACTCCCTCTCCATCTGGACTCTTTAGTAAGATGAATCTTCATTTAACATATTTATTCAAAAATCTAACTGATAGAGATTAAAAGCAAAAATGATGCTTTCAAAATACTTTAAATGCGTTCAAATACATCAATTTGCTCAAAATACGTTAAATGCGTCGTTTAAATATATTAATTTGCTCAAAATACGTCAAATGTTGTTCAAATACATTAATTTGCACAAAACACGTGCAATGCGTTGTTCAAATACGTTAATTTGCTCTAAATACTTCAAATGCGTTGTTCAAATACATTAATTTGCTCAAAATACGTTAAATGCGTTGTTCAAATACATCAATTTGCTTAAAATACGTTAAATGCGTTGTTCAAATACGCCAATTTGCTAAAAGGTTAAACGCGTCGTTCAAATACGGCAATTTGCTTAAAAGTTTAAATGCGTCACTCAAATACATCAATTTGCTCAAATTACGTCAAATGCGTCTTACAAATGCATCCATTTGCTCAAAATACATTAAATGCGACGTTCAAATACATCTATTTGCTCAAAATACATTAAATTCTTTGTTCAAATTCATCAATTTACTCGAAATACGGCTTTAAATACATCAATTTGCTCAAAATGCGTTAAATGTGTCATACAAATACACCAATTTGCTCATTATACGTTTAATAGTATATAGTTAATACTGATCCAGAAAAATAGAGCGCAACTTGGGGTTATTTACCTTTTCTACAGGGCGGGGATGGGGGAAGAAACTGGGTAGCATCAACCCCATCAAAAAAGGAGCAACCTCCGTCCAAAATAAACAAAAATTCGTTCCTCTGCCTTCCGATTGACGTTATCTGCCAGTCCTGGATCGGGCGCCATTGAAGATAACCGAATTCTGGTGGGACGGGGCCAACACCCTACCTTAACCCCATCTTTCAGGGTTGGTTCCAAAAAGAACATCCACCCCTCTCTGCCTCATGCAAGGCCGTCTCTGATCGTCTGCCTTCATTGTCTTCCGTTCGTGTCAGCACCTCGTGATTTTTGCTCGATTGCATTTTTTTTTTTTCTTCTGCTGCTTCGTGGAAGTAGTATTTGGAAATGCAGTTTGCCACATCTGTCGGTAGGAGTCGTGTAGTCCTTTGATAGTTGGTGGATGGTGGAGAACTGATTTCTGTGGATCTTCTTTTGAGTTTTAAAGACAAGACTCATCTGCTTTTTGTCATCAGTTAATTTGTTTGGACGAAATATATGTTCGTATAGTGGTGTCTTTTGAATTTTGTCGATTAAATCCATCTAACTGCTGTCAAGATTGTTATGATTGTGATTGTGACATTAATAACAATTGTTACTGGATTGTGACAATAATAACGATTGTTACTGGATTGTGTCGATAATAACGATTGTTACTGAATTGTGTCGTTAATAACGATTGTTTCTGAATCGTGATTGTGACAGAATTCTTTTTTGTGGTGGTTATAGTGAATTCAAGAATTTTTCCAAGTGCAAAGTTGTTTCGAGTCTGTTGTGTTACATTTACTGAATGGGATATTGATATTTCTATTTATTTAAACGCTGACAGAATTTTTATACCGTGGATGTGGATTATTCTGTAAAGGACGAAATTGTACTCGAAATTTCAATACTAGAAAGAAAGAAAGACAATTTTAAAGGATTTTGCATTTAGTATATCTCAGCACGTATTGATAGGATTTGTGCTTTATAGTTATTGATAGGACTATTAGTTACGGACTATTAGATATTGATAGGACTATTTGTTGTGGACTATTAGATATTGATAGGACTATTTGTTGTGGACTATTAGATATTGATAGGACTATTTGCTGTGGACTATTAGATATTGATAGGACTATTTGTTGCGATATTGACTATTAGATATTGATAGGACTATTTGTTGTGGACTATTAGATATTGATAGTATTATTTGCTGTGGACTATTAGATATTGATAGGACTATTTGTTGCGGACTATTAGTTATTGATAAGACTATTTGTTGCGGACTATTAGATATTGATAAGACTATTTGCTGCGGACTATTAGATATTGATAGGACTATTTGTTGTGGACTATTACACATTGATAAGACTATTTGTTGTGGACTATTACATATTGATAAGACTATTTGTTGTGGACTATTAGTCACAGACTTTCAGTTATTGATTTGATCTTTTAGTTCATTTTGTGATTTCTGCTGAGGTATTTTTCAAGATAAAAGTGTGTTAGAAACTATTGTTTAGCCATTATTGAATTTGAAGGCTAATTTTTGAACATTCAAATATATTCAAAGGAACATTATTTGATCTCTTTTTTGTTTTTAAAATATTTTTAAAAGACGTGAAACGAAGGTTAATATTTTGAAAAATATTTTCAAATAGAAGATAATTTTTTTATTTTGTTTTATGTGATCTTGATTGATTGTATCAATAACCCATATTGGAAGTATTTTATACTGCTTGCAAACCTTTCATCTTTTCGAAATTTTTTTGATTGTTTATTTCTCTTTTTTTCAAAATAAATAAACCTTCTATTATTATATACATCATAAAAAAAGTTTTCACCATTTTATAATTTTTGTTTTGACAGTAACGTCGTTTTCAAACTTCTATTAAATAAAAGAATTACGCAGATAAATTAACCGATAAATATAGTCTGTTTTTGTGAACCTTGTGGAAAAAAATCCATATGTTTTTCTTTTATTCGAAAATATCTGCTGATCTACATTAAGTGAAACACCCACTCTTGTTTTTTTAATATTGAAAAGGGCACAATCTATTTTGAACATTAAACTAATTCTTGTAAGCGAAATATCCATTGGCGTACTTGTTATTGTGAAAGGAGCCATTTACCCTGCCTTATGCACTTGACCGATTGACAGATAGCTCTGTGACATTTTCATCTTCTATTCTTAGCAGTACTTCACCTGTTGCAACCTTTTTCCTTTTTATCTGCGACTCCATTCATCTTGTTGGGCTGTGGTGTAGTGTAGTATTTGACATCACATTGGCAAAAAGAAAGACAGGAAAACTTAGCTCTCGATTTTTTGTGAAGTGTATTCTGCCTTCTTTTTGCTGTGCTTTTGTGATTTGAACTTAACTTTTTCGTGTTAATAATTTAGTCTGATAATGCAATTAATCTTTGTAGAGAAAGGAAAAGTTTGAATAATCGGATGAAATAATTTATGTCTCTTTGACGTTGTTTGCTATTTATTCATCATTTATACGTCATAAATGTTTTTGAAATTGACTGTTCGGGGATTTCAATTAACGTTACCACATTTAATTGTGATAAGTATTGAAGAGTGTGATCAATTATTGTAGTTCGGGATTTGACTAATTTTGTAAATTCAATCATTAAAGTTTGATCAAATATTGTTATTCAATGATTTCAATTCGGAGAAACTGAGATCGAAAAGTGTGATCAATTATTGTTATTTAGTGATTTTAATTCTAGAAATTGAAAAAAAAAAGTGTGATCAATTGTTATTCAGTGAATTCAATCTAAGAAACTGACATCAAAAGTGTGATCAATTGTTATTTAGTGTTGTCAATACGAAACTGGCATCAAAGTGTGATTAGTTATTGTTATTCAGTGATTTAAATTTTATGAAACTGACATCAAAAGTGTGATTAATTATTGATATTCAGTGATACAAGTCATTTGTTGTTGAGTCTGAAAGTAGATGTAATCAGATTTATTATTGAGTAATTTCTAGTTAAAATAGTGGCATCAGAATAACTATTAAATCAATTATTTCAAACGTGACATTGTTTTAGATTAAATAATCGGTTGTTTTGCCTAAAAATACAATTGTAATTTCTACGGACGGACAAAGCAGTGTGCCTCTGAGGTACTATCATTATGAAACAAAAATCTGCTATGGAATATCGAAGCAACAGTGACCATATGGTGAATATGAGTTCTCACAGATCTCGTATCTGCTCTTTCCAGGAAGGTGGCGTGGTGGGCCGAGCCCGATTTCGGAACCAGAACCGGAGCCGATCCCATTCGGCGTCATCCACTGACAGCTTCGGATCCACACACAGCTCATGTAAGTTGCTATTTTTTGTTCTTTTACTGTAAGAGAGTGGTTTACAAATTGGCATTTACTTGGAGGTCTCATCTCTCAAGAAACGGTGCATAAAAGATATATATATCTTCCATACTATAGATATTGTCCCCATATACAATCCTTAAAGCTCTGCTGTATTGAAAGCAGAAAGCAGTTGAGAGAAATGTCTTCTGACAGTTAGAGACAGATGATTGGATCACTGGAAGGTCTTCTGCCATCCCATGATCTGTTGAAACGTCACAATGAGCTATTGAAATTTTGCATATTGTTACATTGTGCGTTTCGTAAGCTATTTAGTATTGTCATTCTTTTCTTTTTATTATAAAAAAATCACTGATTTGTTTCAGAATAATTTTTATTTGAATACTTAATGGTTAAAAGAAGAGTTAACATTAACGTTCACTATTAAAATTTTTAAAACTCCTGCTGTATTGAAAGCAGAAACACATAATTGGTTGAGAGAAATGTCTTCTAACAATTAGCGGCAGATGATTGGATTACTGGAAGGTCATGTGCCATCCTATGATCTGTTGAAACGTCACAATAGGCCATTGCAATTTTGCATGTTGTTACATTTCACGTTTCGTAAGCTGTTTAATATTGGCATTCTTTTCTTTCATTATAAAAAAATCACTGATTTGTTTCAGAATATTTTTAAATAATTTTTATTTGAATACTTAATAGTTAAAAGAAGAATTAAAATTAACGTTCCCTATATACAATTTTTAAAACTCCTGCTGTATTGAAAGCAGGAGACACATAATTGGTTGAGAGAAATGTCTTCTGCCAATTAGAAGTAGATGATTGGTTCACTGGTAGGTCTTCTGCCATCTCATGATCTGTTGAAATATCACAATGGATCATTGCAATTTTTGCATGTTGTTTCATTTCACGTTTCGTAAGCTGTTTAACATTGGCATTTGCTTCTTTCGATTTTCTTTCGTTATAAAAAAGTCACTCAGTCAGTCTGTTTCAGAATAATTTTAAATAATTTTTATTTGAATGCTTAATGGTTAAAAGAAGAATTAACATTATCGTTCCCTATATAAAACCTTTAAAACTCCCGCTGTATTGGAAAGCAGGAGACAGATAATTGGTTGAGAGAAATGTCTTCTGACAGTTAGCGACAGATGATTGGATCACTGGAAGGTCTTCTGCCATCCATGATCTGTTGAAACGACACAATAGACCTTTGTAATTAAGCATGTTGTTACATTTCTCGTTTCATTACCTATTTAATATTTGCAGTTGTTTTCGTTCTTTTTATTTTCGTTATAAAAGAAGTCACTGTTGAAGATCAAATTTGTTTAAGAAGTTTGATATTACTTCCTGTTGTTTTTTCGTATTACTTCCTGTTTTCAGAACTCTCCATTAATGATGTTAAATGTTTATTTTTACAGCGTTGGATTAATTTTATTACTTACTTATCGTTGCCTTCCATACCAGCAATGTTTTCTTTTTGTTAAGAGGAAGCATGCATATATGTTAAAAAGTTCGATAATCAGTTTTGAAGTTGTCTGAAAATTCTCTTTGAATCGATTAGAAAAAATCTCATTATTGTTCTTCTTCTAAAAGCTTTTTTTAAAAATGTTAAAAAAAAATTTTTTAAAGATATTTTTTTTCCTTTACTTAAAAATGGATTAACAGTTTCTTAAGAAGTGATTCTCAAACTATGCCCTTAAAAAAGAGTTTTCGTACTCCCATCATTTATTATTATTAAAGAAAATGTTATTATAGTCTTAATGGGGATTTAGTTCGATTTTTACTAATGATACATAAAAAGAATTGTTTTACTCAAAATTAGAATATCAAATTTAAAAAGGATAGTTTTACTATCTTTCCATTAATCAATATACATGCATTAAAAGCATGATCATTGATTAATGGAATGATAGTATTTGATCTCTAACAAGTATATAAACATTTAAGCAGCAGTGGTCTAAAATTTAATGGTTGACCTGGCTTTTAGTTAAATTTGTTTTTGAAACATATTTTGTCGATGTAATTTATGTAGAATTTTTTTTTTTTTTTGTTGAATTACGATTTCATTCCAGCTAAAGTAGAAAAAAAGGCAATATGTTAATATATTTCGTTAATATAGATTAATATATAATACGATATTGTGAAAAGAAATCAATAATATTATATCAGAATTATTTTCTCCCGATTGTTAACTAAAACCAAAACTCTAAAAACCATACTTCTCTAATCTAATTTAGGGCATTTTTTTTTTTTTTTTTATAAGTTATGGTCTCTTTTCAATCTATTCTCTTCTGCTTTGGAGGGTCATTTTCCACAGTTTCAAACCACTGTCTTATAAATAATTTTATAATATTAAATATATTAATATTAATTAAATATATTTTTGCTTATTTATACGTAAGAAATCCAAAATTTTAATTTTGTCACTGTGTATGTATACAATTATGTATACATACACAGTGTAAAAATAAGGCAGTATTTTTAAAATTATAACAATATTGTAATAAAATGTTGAAAGCAAGAGGGCATTATTCGAGTTAATAAGAGCATTCTTATAGACTTTAGTTCGATTTAAGAAATTTTTTACAGGGATTTTCTGAAAAGTTGATTTCTGACGTCAGTTCTATTTTTACTATAAATATTATATTATTGTTTTTCAATAAAAATAATAAATTAATTTAGATTGCTTTAAAAAATGCCTTAGCAGTGCTTGAAATTAAGGAGTGAATATTTTAAAAAGATTTATTTGCCACAATACAGAATCAGAAATGCCAAATATTACGATTCATAAAAAATAATTAGACAAATATTACGTAATTACTGATTAGGAGACAAAAATTACGGAGTGCCATGTAAAAAAAAAAAAAAAAAAAAAAAAAAAAAAAAAAAAAAAATTGGTGCCTATAAAAAAAAAAAAATGTTGAGCGAAAAAGATTATATTTTTTGATGCTTTAATTGCGAATGAACCTTAATGAAATTGAATATATCTGAAGCATGTGTTTAATTTCTTAATCAGCTATTTATTTATATTTGTCTATTGGATTCAAGCACTTTTTATAGTTTGGAAATGTGTAATACATTTTAATAAAGGGTCGCTTTTTTTTAAAAACCATGACCAAGAACATCAGAATTTTCGAATTAATATCCTTAAAATCTGTATGCAGTATCCTTCTTTGCGGAGATATTCCCAAAATGATAAAAGAGGAAGAGAATTTTTAGTGTTTTATTTATCTTACATTTCCTTCCTTTTTTTTTTTAATGCAAAAAAAAAAAAGTATGTGAAGGAAATGAATCACGAAGAATTATCTTCAATGCTATTTTTTGTATTAACTTTTACCAATACGTTTTAATGAATGTTGTTCTAAAGATGGAATATTAAGTATATAATTTATGTAAAGTATATATGTCACATCGCCATGAAATTTGTTTCATAATATTCCATTTTTAGTAGATAGAAAATCATTATGTATTTGTTTTTTTCATGTATTGCAAGTTAGGTGACTTAACTTGTAAGCCTGGATAGAAGCTCACGATTTCAGTTGTATGTTATTTATTTTTTGCCTTTTCGCACGAGTTTCGACTATGTTGGTTATTATTATGTTTCGAAGAATTCGTTACCTATTTCAAAGCCAAAAATATATTTTTAAATTCCGCCTAACTAAGTATCTATAGTCGTTGTTAGATAATGTTTTAAAATCCATAAGGCTTTTTTTTTATCAATTTATATTTGTGAACAAACTTTTTCTACCACGGATACTGTCAAAGCGAAACCATTTGAAACCATCATTTTTCATTTAGCTACACCAAATATTCGAGCCATTTTAAGCACTTGAGTTTCAAAGTGGGTGATACTTCCCTCTGGTGCAATTTAATGATCAAAAGGGGGTTAGGATGGGAGGATCATTAGGGTGGGATGCGTTTAATAAAAATAAAGGAAGACAATATAAAAATAATTGCATTTCCACCATCATATTTAACAAGTAATATAAAATTATTTTTTTTTAAAGCCAATTCATACTTTTTTTCACTCTATTGCAGAAAGTCCTTTATAAATAACTTTCATTCACTTTTTTTTATAAGTTTATCTGGCGCCATCTATTGGTAGATACATGCAACTTAAAGCTAAAAAAAAAACTAAAATTAATTAATTAAATTTAATTACTGAATTAATATTTGAAAAAAAACTGTATTAACATCAGTGTCATCCACTACAAGTTCAAAAAAATGTATTTGAACTGGAGTGGATGAATAAAAAGTATTTTATGAACGATTGAAAATTTGAAAAAGATATATATATAGGGAGAGTGTGAGCTAATAGAAGGAATTGAATAATTGCATTTCCACAATCATATTTCGTAAAGCAGCACTAGATTCATCTTGCTCATTACTCATTTTTAAAGATATTTGTAATTTTTATTTTAATAGTATCCTTCTTTTTGGGGCCTGATGGCCGAGTGACTATCGCTCTGGCGCTTGGTACCACATATTTTGGGTTCGAGTCCCGGCGGCGCTATGAATGTTTGTAGTAGTTCGGAATTCACTTTAAACCATAGATCCCGGTTTAATATGACTGTAGAGCATTGGGAACAGGGCTGATATACTCCGTGAAAAGGAAAACGTCCATTGTTTCGGAATCTGATAGTAGACAGACGGCCTCGGCCCATCAAAGTGCTGTAGCGCCAATGAAGAAGATTTTTGATTTGTCGTTCTGCGGTCATATTTTTGCACGTTTTAGGCTAACTAGACATGGACCTACAGTTTAACGTGCATTCCAAACCACTCGCAAATATTCATGGCCCCGCCGTGTTTTGAACCTGAAACCTGTGGTAAGTCTGTAGCAGCTCCTGTAAGCTCATATTTCCTTACTGTTCTTAAATAAATGGAATCTGCGTTTGTGTAAATTTTGTCATCAAGTGGATGATCATTTCAATTGGAAGTTAGTGGATTATGTTTATCTCTTACGCCCTCACCTCGCTATTGATAGATAATTTTCAATAATATTTTTAAGCTAGGATGCTATAGAAAAGATTCATTTGAGTTCACAATTTTTTAATCAGTGATAAAAAAGGCTTTCATCATCATCATCATCTCAACAGCCACATGGTGGATCAAGGCCATCTGCCTACTGACAGAATTCGAAACACGGGTTGTTTTTCTTTTTACGGGGTACAGTTATCAGCCCTACGCCCAACGCTCTTCAGTCATATTAGAACGGGACCTATGGATTAAAAATGTATTTACGGTTATGTATTTATTATGTCGTTGTTGTATTCTTTTCACACTTGGTAGACAGCAACATCTAGACCAAGCCCACGAACCCGTGTGTCTCATGGAAGGAGGGAAAGGGGGAAGCCTCTGTTGTGACTGAGCACCCGTAAGAAGTATGACTTGGCTCCGTGACGTTGACTTTTTTACGAGGTAGGGTTATCAGCCCTACGCTCAACGCTGTACAGTCCTATTAGACCAGCACCAATCGTTTAATTTGATTCCGAACCACTACAAACATCTATGGTATCGCCAGGACTCGAACACGAAACCTGTGGCACCGAGCGCAAAAATGCTAGTCAGTCTACTATCAGGTACCGATAATAAGGCTTTAACCACAGAAAATTGTTTTGCGGTTTTGTCTCTATAGCATCTAAGCGCACATTGCCTCTGAACCACGAGTCGTGCTCATATTTCCTTACGGTGCTTAAATAAATTACATCTGCATTGATGTAAATTTTGTAATCAAGTTGATTGACGGGGCCTGAATGGTTTAGTGTCTAGCACGATGCCCCAGGTTTCGGGTTCGAATCCCAGTGGTGCCATGGGATGTTTGTAGTGTTTCGAATCCACTTTAAATCGTAGGTCCCGGTCACTTGTGACGTAAAGCGTCACTTAGCCCCCACATCAGACTTCCCACCCACATCATTCCCAAACAGTATATGGGCAACTCAGCTGTAGGCACAGTGGTTGGTGTGGTGGTAGTAGTAGTCAAGAAG
The DNA here is from genome assembly GCA_021605095.1 of Caerostris extrusa. NCBI lineage: Eukaryota > Metazoa > Arthropoda > Arachnida > Araneae > Araneidae > Caerostris > Caerostris extrusa. Next base: position 126,256 of record BPLR01008962.1, on the reverse strand, counting down.
ATGATCATTTTCTTTGATAGTGGATTCTGTTTACCGCTTACACCTTCACCTTACTATTGATAGGTAATTTTTAGTAATATTTTTTTAAGCTGGGATGGCGGCCCGATGGCCAGTTGTCTAGCGCTCTGGCCTTTGGTACCACAGGCTTGGATACGAATCCTGACGGTGGCATGGATGTTTGCTAGTGATTCGAAATCCACGGTAAATTGTGGGTCCCAGTCTAATTAGCCTAAAGTATGCAAAAAATGACCGTAGAGCGACAAACTAAATATATGTAGGATACTGTAGAAGAGGTTCATTTGAGATAGGGATAACTTTTAAATCAGTTATATAAAGGCTTTAACCACAGAAAATCATTTTGCGGTTTTGTCTTAGCTCTGTTGTATTTCTTCTCCCGTGTATTAAAACGTAGGTGGACTAAAAATGACTACAACCGCACGGCGCCATAAAATGGGGCGATAAAAGTGTGACTTCATATTATGGGCAATCAGATCTTAATGCAGAAAGTCTGCTTCAAGTTTATGCGCGCGACCGAAGCTCTTCTGGAGAATAAACTCTTTTAAGTGGCTTGTACTGCTTCTTTCTGCTAAGCCAATAAACTGTGTCGATGTCGAATTTTTTTTCTAATCACTGATATGCTAATTTGCAGTTTAAGGACCTGCTAACCATCTTTTAGTCGTCAATCGATCATGAGATCGTAATGATTTGCTCTATTTTTTTTTTCTTTTTCTTAAGTATCTTAATTTTTTTCTGGTTCCTAGTTGAGTTTCTGTTTCAGATTAAAAGTATGAAATGGTTCCGATAATAAAGATTCGATTTCTAACGTAGAATATGTTTTACACAGTAAATGATTTTTCTTATCCCACTTTGTTGACAGCAACGTCTAGATTAAGAACTTGTGTGGTCTCATAGAGAGGAGTCACCGTAGATAAAAGTCTTAGCTCCGTGACTGAGAAGAAGGACAGTGCCTTCCAGAGGACTTTTAGGGGAAACTATCCCTCATTTGCATATCATATGGGAGAAACCCGGAAAACTCCCACCAGGTAGTCCGAGGCAAGAGGCTGAACATCACAAACGTCATCGAGCAATGGAACAATTTTTGGAACAATGTCTACAAAATGCCGCCAGTGCATTGAACCTCAGCCCTCATACTCACCAGCGGCCCTGCCACGAGTCGGGCAAAATATTATCTAAAAATATTTTACGGAAATGCTTTCCTCAATATCACAGGAGTTTGAAATAAAAGCGTTGAGTAAATAAGTGTGTAAGTGTCTTATGCGAACATGACACCAGGCACTTGGACCTTTAAGCAGCAAATGTTGCTACTTTAAATTGAGATTATCGCCACAGGAACAGCAAATTTGTAACAGATTCAGCGTTTTTCAGTTTAAAGATTTCTGTTACGCTCTAATTTGTTATTTTATTTAATTACTAACCCATCCTTTATTTTCACTCAAACTAACTTATTACGGATTTATTGTACCCGTCTCCGCCGTAGGCATTGCGGCTTGATGACCAATTAGCTTCAGGTTCGAATCCTGGCGTTAGCATGGATGTTTTCTAGTGGTTTGGAATCCACGTTAACCTGTAATCCCGGTTAATCAGCCCAAAGTGCACAAAATGACCCGACAACCCAACCCAAATCTATATAGCCATCAAAACTTTCTGTTCAGCTTCGATTGTGGGTTTCGAACCAAAAACACCTTATTTAGAAACCTAATGCGATATCCATCAATCTTTTCAGGCTTTTACATTAAAACTTATTCTTAGAAAACTTATGTTGTAACAAATACTTATTTATTCTTACAATTACTTCTTATGATTATCGTCATTGGATTAATTTAATAACCCATCCTCTTATTTTCATTCCTTTTTTGCTTTTAACATAACTAAAATCAAAACCATTTCCACTTGATACCGAATTATAATATTGCCTCTCCCAAATCACTCTTCGCGGTTGCTTATTTTTAGAATCCCCATTTCTCGGATTTCTTTATCAGTGTTCCTGTCCGATTGACCTACAAAAGAGAGTACAGGATTTCCTGGGCTTGTTGCGCATCTGGCCCTGTGATATTTGCTCTCTCTTTTTTTCCATTTTGCCAGAGTCAATATTTGCCGCTGTTCCGTTTGACCCCCTCACCTTAAAAAGTAACGAGAGACAGAGAGAGAGAGAGAAAAGGAATATTTGTAATTTGGACTGTATTTGTTCCTAAAAATATGTTCTCATTATTTGCAACTTTGAAATTTGCTTTTTCTCGTGCTCACTTTTTAGTTGGATTGCTTAGTTTCTCACGAAGGGGGAAAAAAATAGTTAAGTTGCACCAGTTAAAATTGAGTCTTTTAATGTGTTAGTTACGGAAAAAATGCTGGGTCCTAAGTTTCCCGAGAATTATTGAACACATTAAAAAATTATGTAAAAACACAAACAGTCCAGAAGTAATAAAAATAAGTTATCATGTAATTAGTCTTTATTAATTTACAATGTGACAATTGCTTATTAACTTGCAATCTATTTATGCTTTATTTGACAATTTCTTATTAACTTGCAATCTAACTATGCTTTTATTTCACAATTTCTTATTAACTTGCAATCTAACTATGTTTTATTTCACAATTTCTTATTAACTTGCAATCTAACTATGCTTTATTTCACAATTTCTTATTAACTTGCAATCTAACTATGCTTTATTTGACAATTTCTTATTAACTTGCAATCTAACTATGCTTTATTTGACAATTTCTTATTAACTTGCAATCTAACTATGTTTTATTTCACAATTTCTTATTAACTTGCAATCTAACTGTGCTTTATTTGACAATTTCTTATTAACTTGCAATCTAACTGTGCTTTATTTCACAATTTCTTATTAACTTGCAATCTAACTGTGCTTTATTTCACAATTTCTTATTAACTTGCAATCTAACTGTGCTTTATTTGACAATTTCTTATTAACTTGCAATCTAACTGTGCTTTATTTCACAATTTCTTATTAACTTGCAATCTAACTGTGCTTTATTTGACAATTTCTTATTAACTTGCAATCTAACTGTGCTTTATTTCACAATTTCTTATTAACTTGCAATCTAACTGTGCTTTTATTTGACAATTTCTTATTAACTTGCAATCTAACTATGCTTTATTTCACAATTTATTATTAACTTGCAATCTAACTATGCTTTATTTCACAACTTCTTATTAACTTGCAATTAACTATGCTTTATTTCACAACTTCTTATTAACTTGCAATCTAACTATGCTTTATTTCACAATTTTCTTATTAACTTGCAATCTAACTATGCTTTATTTACTTCCAATGTAAATATTCTTTATTAATCTGCAACATAATTATTCTTTATTAACTTGCAATGTAATTATTTTTTATTAACCTGCAACATAACAATTCTTTACTAACTTGTTATAGTTACATTGTGAGCGGGGCCTGAATGAGCGAATGTCTGGTGGCCGGTGCTACAAGTTTCGGGGTCTAGTCCTTGTGGTGTTATAGATGCTTATAGTGGTTCGGAATCCACTTTAAACTAGTAGGCCCCTGTCTCATATGACTGTAGAGCGTCACGGAGCTAAGCCAGACTTTACCTACGGGTGCTCCATCACAACAGAAGCTGCCCCATTACCCCTACAACCATGAGTCCATATCCAGACCTCCATATGGGCTCATGGGCTTGATTTAGATGTCTACCAAGTGGGATAAGTGCAGATTTTTGGGCATAGGGTTGATAATCCTACCCGTAAAAAGAAACCATCTCCTGTCTCAAAATCTGCTCGTAGGCAGGCGTCCTTGGCCCTCCATGGGACTGTTGCGATTCATCATTTTTCAAATGTTTGTTGATACATGTCAGGAAATCGAGTATTATCTGGTTGAATTATGAGCAACGAAGGGATTTCGCATTTCTTAGTTGCATCATCAGGCATGGCCCGACTTTGACAGGGGCTGTTAAGTAAATTTATATAAATTCATATAAATTTATTACTTCTTCGTTAATTTAATCATGAAAAGATATTAGCAAAAGCTGCAATATTATACAAAACACATTTACTCGTAATAATATAAAAGTACCGAACTCTCATTTATCCAATATACAAATAACGGCAACTTATATTCTACTTAAACGAATAACTTATAGCAGAGATTTTATTAAATCTTATTTTATATAATTAAAAAAATATTTTTAATCATTTTGAGTGATATTGAAAGGAGATGTTTGATTTCAAGTTCTATGGCAACAGGCAATTTTTTTTTTTTTTTTTTTTTATTACAAAATCTTCAAATTTCAAGAACTGCTCTTTTTAGAAGAAACTTGTTCCAACTGTTTTTGGTGTAGTTTTACCTTGGCCATGGGAACCAGTTTGATCGCTTTTCCGTTTTGTTTTCTTGCTTCACTGTCATGCGTGTTAAATTCTGAAGAAAACTGTTTTGAGTACATACATACAACCTGATGTTTATATAGAAAAAAAAAAATTATCTCCCCCAAAGAACGCCTAACGTGTAATAGTTACTGCTAGTGCAGGTATCTTTTAACTCATGGACGTGACTGCTAGTGTTTGGTCTATGGAATTTAAATGCATGTCTGTCAACATTACAAATCACCCGTGAAATGTTTGGACCTTCAACAGTTTTCAAGGATTTATGTTATATTGAAATATTTCGTAAATTACTTGTAATCATGATATGCATTATGATAGATTATATGACCAAAAATTTCCTTTATATGGTGTTTTTTGTATATACTATAGACTCATTACTAGGTTTGGTTTGGTTTGTCGCTCTCTACGGTCATTTTGTGCACACTTTAGGCTGAACAAATCGGGACTTACAGTTTAAAGTGGATTCCGAACCACTACAAACATCAGTGGCACCGCCGGGACTCGAACCGGAACCAGCAGGCCCTCATTACTATGAAAATTAGCACACAAAGAAGGAGTTGGTTTGGATTGTCGCTCTACAGTCATTTTGTACACACTTTGGGCTAGTTAGATCGGGATTTACACTTTTTTTAAAGTGGATTCCGAACCACTCGCAGACATCCATGTCAACGCCAGGATTCGAATCTGAAACCTGTGGTACCAAGGGCCAGAGTGCTTGGCTATTGACCACCAGGCCTCCAGGAGTATGAAACCTACTATGAAGGTTTATGTGAAGCACATATGCAAATGTTTTAAATTACAGCATAATTGCGCGTTATGTAAGGTCAATTGTGGGTGTTAATGTGCCCAGCCAATAAATAGTCGCGCGAGTTGCTCTGTATGCAGTTCATTCCCTATAGTGGAACCCTTTATCATTAGAGATGCCCTATAGTTGTCTTCGAAGCAAATATCAGCAGCTGGCGGAGTTGGGGGAGCCGAAGAATCATGGACTCCTTTGGACTCTTCCGTTCTAACGCGGCCTGGTGGTCGAGTGGCTAGCGCTCTGGCCTTGGTAGCATCAGCATCAGGTTCGAATAATGACAGTGAATGTGACAAATAAAGGCAATATAACTTATAACGAAAATAAACATTATTTTCTTGGAATTCTACCGTTCCCATCGCAACCATAATAGCCATCGGAAAAAGGTTCCTTTGAAGTGAATTTTATTTTCGACAGTAAATAAAAATGAATTGTATATTGTTGATATGTAACGAAACTATATATTGAAGTCCGATTTCTTTTTTACTTGAGGTTATTGCATTTGTTATTTCCTATACTTTGTGGAAACCATGTTGATTAGCATGATTTCAGGGCCTTAAATAGTATTCAATGAACCGTCTTTAAAAGTTAGAAGGGTTATATTGTCTTCTAAGAGTACTTTTAGAAATAACTTACCCACATTTGTGAGTCCTATACAGGATCGGCCTGGTGGCCAAGTGGCCAACGCTCTGGCCTTTTGGTACACATGCTTCAGATTCGGAATCCACTTTAAACTGTATGTCCCCGTGTATTTAGCCCTCCGTGTGCACAAGATGACCTTAGAGCGACAAACCAAACCGCCTTCCCTTTCTCAGTTCGTAGTTATGCGATTCTGCCTGAGATTCTCGCGCCATCTGATTCAGTCGTGATATTGGATATTCTATAAATGTAATGAAAAATCTTTAAGAAATATGCGAAACGATCGAAAGGCCTAAAAATTGATTGAAAATGTCGGCATTGTAAGAAGAAGAAAACCTTGTAAAATAATAATAATAATAAACAATATTAATAAAAATTAAAAGGCTAATTTGAGAAAAAAAAGGTGATGGGATTAGTTTTCCCAAATATTTTGCATGATTCCGTAAAATATTATCGCTGCCCATTTGTAGGTTACGATACGCTACTTTGAGAGAAACACTACCCTAGAAGATAGTGGATACCAATTTGAGAACCGCTAATTGACTAGCGCTGTGGTTTTATGATGCGCCCTGATGTTTGTTGGTGGTTCGGAATCCACGTTAAACTGTAGGTCCCGGTCTAATGAGCCCAAAGTGTGCGCAAAATGACCGTAGAACGATAAACCAAATCAATTTGAGAATCACTGCTTTGATGTGAGGGTATGAAATAAGAAAAAACGAACTGGAGATATACAGTAAATGAAATTTTTCTCAATAAAAACGTTTTTTAACTTTAACTGAAATTTTGTTTTAAACTAGTGCCGGAAATTATTAGTTATTTTCACTATTCATCATTTTTTAATCACTTGAAATTTGAATAATAAGTTATTTTTAAATGGTTTGAATTTACTTTCTAAACCATTTTGAACAACTTTGAATTAAGTATAATAATAATCTATTCTCTAATATTTTATAGGAGAATATTATAGGGTGATTATAATTAAAGTTCCACTTCCAAAATCCTGTAAAAAAAGGACCACTCGTCACAATGAGTTCAAATTTGAACTGATACTTGAAGAAGGGGAAACGGTACGGCATCAAACAAAGTTCCAATAGATGGCGCTGTAAACGGCTTAAAGAAAGTGAATTCGGCTGCCAGTGATAATTTGAAACGAAATTACAACAAATTTGGTATGAGTTGCACATTGAACCAACTGTAGCGTTCAATGATCTCGATTGTTTCGGTTTTTTGACGAGAAAAATGACTTCCAAGTCATTCAACAGTTGTGGCATTGTTAATGGAAAGCCCATACGCCACGGCAAAGTCATACCAAAATGGATGGGAAAAATCGGTGGAACTTTTTTGATGCCATACCGTTTCCCTTATTCAAGTATCTTCAGTTCAAATTTGAACTCATTGTGACGAGTGTTTCGTTTTTTTTACAGCATTTTGAAAGTGGGATTTTAATTATTATTATTTTTTTTTTGTTCTAATGCAGCTGACAAACACTTAGACAGTTGTTTTTTTACGCCTTAAGGCAATAGCTGCACAGAATTTACTCACTTAGCACTACCCAGGAGATGCGTGTAGCTTGAAGATAAGCTACGGACGCGGAGTAACAATACCTCCGCAATCAGCATCATGTTAGACCGGGACCTGCGATCATGTTGAGCAGAGCCCCACTATTCATCGAGTTAACACTTCCAAGGCCATGCTTAGTCATAACGCATATCATGTGAATTTGAATAGTATAAGTCTCCGTCTTCATTGGCGCAACAGCCCCATGGTGGAACAAGGCCGTCTGCTTCTGGCAGATTCCCAAGAGACAAGACAAGAGATGCTTTCTTTTTCTGGTACTTACGTATTAACGATACCTTGGCGACAGTTGCGGCAATAAAGAGTACACGCGCTAACCGCAGCTACAGATTTGGCGGTTTTTATTATTCAGTTTTATATTAGGCTGTTAGATTGGCGACACTTAAAAACCGCCCAGTCTGTCGCCAAGGTATCGTTAATACGTAAGTACCCTTTTTTCTTGCTCTAAAGTCACATTAGACCGGGACCTAAGGCTTAAAGTGGATTTCGAACCACTACAAACATCCAGGACACCACCGGGACTCGAACCCTAAACCTGTGGTACCGAGTGGCAGAGCGCTAGCCACTCGGCCATTCAGGCCCAAGGTTTTTAATTATAATCATCCTAAATTATGTTCTTTGACCATAAATTGTATATTTAAAACTAAAGCATCCAAACGTTTTCACATTCACAACTTAAATAATTTTAATAACCTTTTAGGCGTTTAATTTGGCGACTTTTGGCGACTAATTTGGCGATTTATTAACGCTCCATTTTATAATTACGTGTTTCTCTTTTTTATTGAAAGTCTTCTATTGACAAATCATTTATCCAAAGACTGATGTCGTAACCTTGCACTCTTTGGCATTGAGCTCATCCTAGCATGAAAGGACTTAGTGTTACGTTTCTGATGAAACAGTCTGTTTGACAAATCAATTGACTGTGGAAACCCGATTCCGGTGCTGTTGATTGTTTTTCAATGCTTTTTTTCCCCCTGCTGAAATAAAAAGTCTGTTTTTTTTTTCTTCTTTTCGTATTGGATTGGGAAATTGTTTATTTTGAAAGAAAAGCAGGTGTTTTTTTTTCAATTTTTTTTTCTTTTTTTTTTTTTTTTATTGTTCATTTGTATTTAGTTCATAATTTATTTAATATAGGTATTTAGTTGGTATGTGTATTTATAATGATTTTATTATGTTCCATCATGGTGTATTAATTTTTAAGATACTAATTAGTAAGATGTATTGAAGAGTTAAATTGCTTAATGTAAGTTATCTTATAATTTTAATTAAAATATTAATATTATAATTCAACATGCTTTAAAAAGACAGAATATATGAATATTGTGATTACACTTAACTCCATATTTCATATCTGTATAATATAGTAGCATCGTGAATTAATTAAATTAAATAAAAGTAATAAATTTTAATAAGAAAATTTCAATAATTAATTAAATAAATTATTTAACCATTGGAAGTACTACTTATTTTTTTTTCTCAATTACCTCTAAGAAATTGGATATCTGTGTATATATTCCAGAATAGTTTAGAAATTATAAAATAGTGCTTTAATTTTTTACTTTTTTTTTTCGCCATAATCAGAATTCTGTTATCTAGCGAGTAGTTAAAAATCTCGAATAAGTTGTCACAATTTATGTTTTAATTAAACGAAAACCTTATTTTGTTTTATATTTGGTGACATCTGATGGTGTGATTTCTCTGTCTATAGCTTTTTGTCTTAAGAAATTTTCTTGAAATTAAAATTGTAAATTGTAATTTATGCGATTGTTTCTTTTTTTTGTTTGTTTTAAATGTTTTATTATTTAAACATATTTACACTTTACTTTCTAAATTCTTTTTTATTTATAAATAGTTAATAATTCTTCTTATGCAGTTTGCCGAACGATAATTTGTACTTTTCGTTGATATTTTTCTCTAATATAATTTTCTCAAACTAAAAATTTAATCAACTCTGGGTCATATATGTTAATTGAATATATTAGATCGACCAAAAAGTAATTTTGTTTTTTAACATTGCATTTAATTAATGAAAACCGAAATTATTTTTTTGCTAACACAATAGTGTATGTTATATTTATTCTATTTTTCAAAATATGGCCTTTTAAGTTTTAAGAATAAAAGAAAAAAATCAAAACGCTTGAATATATGATTTAAAATTAGTTAAACTTTTATACGCAATTCTTAGAAAGCAATAGAGAGCTTTTTTTTGCATACCGTACGTTAGTTACCGTAGGACGTGCGTTAGCTTTTTCTCCCTAGCACGCATGCTCATAGGAAACTGCGCATGCAGATTCGCATGCGCATGTTTCCTATGAGCATGCGCTAGGGAGAAAAAGCTAACGGACGTCCTACGGTAACTAACGTACGGTATGCAAAAACTCTTTAATAACTATTAAAATAACCTTAAGTAGCCAAACTAATTAAACACATGCAATAAATACACAATTACATTAAAAAATTCGAACATGTTATTATTAATAAAAAAAAAAGAATTTATTTTGTGGGCAATATAGCAAGTGGCAACACGTCGATTTGTTGGCAGTTTCATTTAGAATACTTATATCGTGTAACTTCATAAAGATATTTTAAAGAGGAATCAATCTACTTTTGAGTTTGTGTAAGCAAAATCGAGAAAACCATCTTACTTCGAGATTTTTTTGCTGCTGTTCGTTTATATGAATTTATGCGTTATTCTAACCGTCATCTTACAGACTTCAGGTTCGAATCCTAGTGGTGGCATGGATGTTTGTGAGTGGCTCGGAATCCACATTAAACTGTAGGTCCCGGTCGAATTAGCCCAAAGTGTGCACAAAATGACCGTAGAGCGACAAACCAAACCAAACTAATCGTCACCTGAACTACGTTTCTGAAAATAATTATTGTATGCGTAGGTGTCTTCAGGTTCGAATCTAGCGGTGGAATGAATGTTTGTTAGTTGTTTGGTTTGGTTTGTCACTCTACGGTCATCTTCTGCACACGAGGGGCTTAACAGACCGTGACCTACAGTTTAAAGTGGATTCCGAGCCACTCACAAACATCCATGGCACCGGCGGGATTCGAACCCAAAACTTGTGGTACCGAGCGCCAGAGCGCTAGCCACTCGACCATTCAGGCCCCTTGTTAGTTGTTAGGAATCCACATTAAACTCATGGTCGAATTAGCCCAAAGTGTGCTCAAATGACCGTAGAGCGTCAAACCAAACTAATTGTCACCTGAACTACGTTTCTGAAAATAATTTTGTATACACGACGGAACGTTTTGAATAATACATCACTCACGTATAGATATTTATACGTCATTTGGTGCGTAGTGCGTGTTATAGTTCCCAAAATAGGTGCCTTAATCTCGCTGAAGACGCCTGGTTACTTTCAAATGTCGACATATGACAAGGCTCGCTCTTTTCTCATCTCTCCTTACTCAATCTGTTTTTTATGTTTTCATTATTGTTGCTTGGATTTGTTACTCCTTCCATGTTGTTTATGTCTTTCCCGGCCTGCTGCGAAAAGTCGTCTGTGTTCTGTCGATATCGTCTGGTATCAGTGTAGAAATATTATCTGTCTCTCATTTATACTACTGTGCCCAAAAAGTAAGACCAATTATTATTTTTCAAAACTCTTTATTTATTTCATCGCATTCAAAGTAACCCCCTCCGGAAACAATGCACTTATGCCAACTTTTTTTTCCAATCCTCATTACATGCTAAAAAGTCATCGGCAGGGATGACCCTCAAAGCGCGCGGCGATTCACGTTGAATCTCTTCAATCGACTCAAAACGGTTTAGTTTAGGAATAGCCAGAAGTCGTACGGTGTGAATACGGTGGTTGTGAAACGATATGGGTTTCATTTTTGGCGTAAAGGTCACGAAAATCAATGCAGTGTGAGCTGGCGCATTCAGTGTTTTCGGTACCAATCGAGATTTGACGCGTTTGAAGCCCAAAATGACATTGACCGATCCTTTTGAAATTCCAACATCATCAGCAAGGTCTCTAATTGCAAATCGACGGTTTGCAAGCACCAAGTCTTTAATTTTTTTTATGTAAGCTTCGTCGGTTGAGGTGGATGGTCGACTAGAGGGCTCTTCATCATTCAACGCGTTCTCTGCCTTCTTTGAACTGTTTATACCACTTGTAAGCATTTTTTTCCGATATAGGAATGCTCACCAAATGCCTTCTGCAACATTCTATAGTTTCCACAAACAAAATTGAATGCAAGTTCTTTGCTCAATGAATTCAGGCATTTCAATAATCGCCGGAATCAGTTTTAGTGTCTTACAAAGCCAAACGTAACTCAAACATTAATAAATATTTTGACGTCAAATTTCACGCAAATGTTAAGGACAGTGCCAACCACCTAAAAAAAAAGAAGAAAAAAAAAAAAAAAAAAAAATCAATTTCATAAGGCCCGGGAATTTTAAATTAAAATTGGTTTTACTTTTTGGACACAGTAGTATATCTTTTTATGTAATTCTTCTGTACATGCGTTTGTCAAGAATTACATAAAAATTTCATTTTCTCTAAATGATTTGACCATTGTAGGGTTAGTGTTACTCACGTTCGTTGCATGTCTTCAAGCTACACGTGCCCCCTGGGTAGTGCTAAAGGAGAAACAACTTTCGCCGGTGCAGCCCACTTTGGGCTACTCGTAGAGATATGGCCAATACAACCCAGTCCCCATTGTAATTAAAAAGAAAATTTTTTTATCAAATGAAATACAAATTTACTGAAAGTATGCTCCATCTGAAGTTACAACCTTCGCCCATCATTCATGAATTCTGTCACTTTAGAAGTTTCGCTTTTTGGAGGCAATACAATTATTCCGCTAAATTTCAATACTTTCGTTACTTTAGATCGATGCAGTCTTCCCTTTCAAACAAATAAATGGTAATTTGAAGGCGCAATGTCTGGTCAATACGGCAGGGTGGGATAGCACTTCCCAGTTTTGCCTTTCTAAGTAATTTTTAACCGGTTGCGTAACATGTGGTCTGGCATTGTCATGGTGAAAAAAAAAAATAATTTGTTGTGTCTATTCTCCCTTTCTTCATGCTCTGTAGATTTGAAGCATTCGTTGTCGTTGGCAAACAACCCTGTAATAGTTTAAAACAGTTTCAGCAATTCAGAATAGGTCACACCTTTTTGATTCCACCAATACGGAGCATAACCTTGACACTGAATATTTCGCTTTGGCCATGATGGACCTGTTCCACCCAAAATGTTTTACCCTTAGGATTCTTGCAATTATGCCCAGTTTTCGTTTCCAGTAACAATCCGTTGCAAAAATTCCCTTCTTTTTTGTTTTTCAAGCAGCATTTCACAAATTGTTTCTCAACATTCAAGGTTCTTTTCTTAGTTTTTAGTCAGTTTGCTTGTTTTTTGTATCATTTCCATTTTCTGTAAATGTTGGGAAATACATCGTTGAGTAACATTTAATGCAGCAGCCAATTCTGATTGCGATAGATATTCATAATGCAGCTGCTTATTCTGATTGATTGATATTCGGATAGATCTTTAAAATGCAGCAGCTAATTCTGTTTGGGACAGATCTTCTGATTGAGTAATATTTAAAAATGGTGCAGCTAATGCTGATTGGGACATCTTAATAAATTAACATTTAATGCAACAGCTAATTCTGATTTGGGACAGATCTTCATAGAATTAACGTTTAATGAAGCGGCTAATTCTGATTGGGATATCTTAATAAATTAACATTTAATGCAACAGCTAATTCTGTTTGGGACAGATCTTCATAGAGTAATATTTAATGGAGCAGCTAATTCTGATTGGAATAGATCTTCATAGAGTAACATTTAATGCAGTAGCTAATTCTGGTTGGGGTAAATATTCATAGAGTAACATTTTAATGCAGCAGACAATTCTGATTGGGATAGATCTTCATGGTTATAATTCTGCATCTTCAAATTTTTTGGTGGTTTTCAAAATGCTCTGTGTCAAAAGTTTTTTGAAAATCTTCAAAATGCTCTTTAATGCCAGTTTTATTCTGATTTGGAGAATGATCACTGTAAATTTCTGCAAACAAACAACAATTCGTTTTCGCGGTATCTTTATCTGCAATAAATTTAATGCAAACAATTTTTTTGTAGTAAAATTCGGATCTTTTCATAGAGTAATATTTAATGGAGCTTAAAACAAATGACATGTTCTAAAAATGAAGCTTCATGTACCATATAATGCCAAATACAAGTGTTGGTTGGTGTAAAAATTCATAGAGTACAAAGTACCAAAAGACAAATACAAATTGGGATAACGACATCATGGTTATAATTCTGCATCTCATTTTTTTTTGGTGAATTTTCATTCTCTGTGTCAAAATCTTTTTCCTTCGAAAATGCTCTTTATTTTATTCGATAATGATCTGTAAATTTCTGCAAACAGCACGTTTTTCAACGGTACTTTTTTGCAATAAAATAATATAATAAAACTTTCTGCAAGTAATGTTTGTTTGTAGTAAAATTCGACATTTTCAATCTAATAAAAGTAACACTTTGTTTACTCTTAAAACAAATGTCATGTTCTAAAAATGCCACTTCATATGCCAAATACAAGTGTTGTCACATTTAACAAACCAAAACAAATACAAATAGCAGCAGCAACGACATCTATGAAAAAATTATGAAATCATGTTTGTACACCCAATATTATATTCCGTTAAACTTTTTTCCTCCTTATATAGTTTAGTTAACTGTAAATTTCTGCAAACAAACAGCACGTTTCAACGACACTTTTTTTGCAATAAAATAATATAATAAAAACTTTCTGCAAGTAATGTTTGTTTGGAGTAAAAATCGACATTTTCAATCGAATAAAAGTAACACTTTGTTTACTCTTAAAACAAATGTCATCAAGCTTAATGCCACTTGCCAAATACAAGTATTGTCACATTTAACAAATACAAGTAGTAACAGTAACGACATCTATGAAAAAAATTATGAAATCATGTTTGTACATCCAATATTATATTCTGTTAAAACTTTTCTTCTCTTTGCGGTTTAGTTTGCATTTATTTTTGTTTGAGTCAGAGCAGGTGAACTTTATTTAGTGAATTTTCTGTTTAATATCTGTTGTGACTGGCTTCGTCTGGAATATGTATGCAGATTTGTATTTATTCTTTTACTGGGTAGACTCGACAGAAAATATCTGAAAAGTGATGCAATAAACCTGAAACAGCGGAGCATATTTTATTTCAATGCATTTAATATGACGTACGGAAAGAAATGCTGAAACAGGCCTTTGGATAATAAGTCATACTACTGTGCCCAAACAGTAAGGCCAATTATTATTATTATTTTTAAAAACTCTTTATTTATTCTTCCAAATTTATTTCATCGCCTTCAAAGTAATCCCCTTCGGACACAATGCCACCTTTTTTTCCAATCCACGATGCCTGCTAAAAAGTCATCGGCAAGGATGGCCATCAAAGCTCGCGCCGATTCACTTTGAATCTCTTCAATCGACTCAAAACGGTGTCCCCGGAGTTGTCTTTGAGTTTAGGGAATAGCCAGAAGTCGTAAGGGGCTAAATCAGGTGGTTTTGGGGCGATATGGGTTTCATTTTTGGCGAAACAATCACGAAGAATCAATGCAGTGTGAGCTGGAGCATTCCGTGTTTTCGGTATCCATCGAGATATGATGCGTTTGAGGCCCAAAATTTAATTGACCAATCCTTTTGAAATTTCAACTTCATCAGCAAGGTCTCTAATTGTAAATCGATGGTTTGCAAGCACCAAATATTTAATTTTTTTGGAAATGAGCTTCGTCGGTTGAGGTTGATGGTCGACCAGCGGCTTTTTGTCTTCAACGCGTCCTCTGCCTTTTTGAACTGTTTATACCACTTGTAAACATTTCTTTCCGATATGGAAATGCTCAACGAATGCCTTCTGCGACGTTCTATATGTTTTCGCAAACAAAATCGAATGCAAGTTCTTTGCTCAACTCATTCAGACATTTCAGAAATCGCCGAAATCAGTTTTAGCGTCTCATAAAGCCAAGCGTAACTCAAACACTAATGAATATTTTGACATCAAATTTCACACAGATATCAAGGACAGTGCCAGCAACCTAAAAACAAAAGGAAAAAATTGAAATTCCATAAGCCCGAGAAATTGGTCTTACTTTTTGGACACAGTTGTATCCTGTTCTTGGTTATTTACTATTAGTGACGAACCTTATTACAAAACTATATCAGTAATTAATTTCCTATAAAAAAAATACGTATTTTTTTTTTCTTTTAATTTTTTTTTTGTGTGTGCTAATTTTTTTTTTTGTATTGCTTAGTGACAGAAGTTTTGTACAACACCATATTTCCGTGTTTCTTTTTTTTTTTTTTTTAAATAGTTTTGGAAACATTCAAACTCTATTGATTATCTGAGGATCTTTTTTTATTTATATTGTCTTTTCTTACTTCTTTTGTTTCTTATTTCTTCTTAAGAGCAATTGGATAAATTAAGTTAAAGCAGCTAACTCGAGCATAAATCTCAATCAAGTCAAGTCTGAAAAGTGCAATCTCAATTGTTATGCTTTTTTATTTAGGATAATGATTTACAAACCTTTTTTTATTTGTGCTTGCTTAAATAAGAAAAACGCTCTATTGCCCAACTTTCAAACTTTTTCGTCATTGAATGTTACAGTAGCTTTTATATTTTATTCCTTCTCTTCGTTAGAACGATATCCTTAAATCGCAGCATTTTTAATTCATTAAATTATTCAAAATATCAATCTGCAAAATTATTGTTTAATTAATTAAAGCTGCTTTTTATTAGAACGATATAATTAAAACGCAACATTTAAAGTTCATTATATTATTCAAAACATAAATCTGCAAAAACAATTATTTGATTCAATTAAAATTCTATTTATTAAAACGATATAATTAAATCGCAACAATTTTAATTCATCATATTATTCAAAATATCAATCTGCAAAATAGTTATTTGATTAAGATGCTTTTATTAAAATGTAGTGTTAATTAACTAACATTTAATTCTTTACTATAAAAAAATTTAACATTTAACTATCATAAAACATCTTTATAAAGTAGGTGGCTTGATATTTTTTTTAACCATCTGATGTATATTATGTATTTTTTAATAAAAATTTGGGATTTGATAATAACCAATTAATAATAGGTAAAAAAAATCACTCCGAAAAATATTTTTATGTGTGTGTGTGCATATATATGCTTGTTATCAGAGAAATTAGTATGTTGTCGTTGCATATTTTAATATAAATATTGAAATTGGTTGTTCTTCTCAGTCCGAGAATAATTATTAGTAATTTTGAAATACTTAATAATTGAAGTTTGTGTTTATTAAAAAAATCTTTGATTAAATTTTTTTTTTTTTTTATTTAATTTATGTGATTGGAGTTTTATCTCAAAGAAATAGGATCATTTGAAAATAAAGAAAAAAAAAAACATTTTTGAGAATTGCACCCCATAGTTTGAAAATAAATAAGTGTTAATAAATTCATTAAATGCCAAGTGTAAACAGAAGATACTTGTCTTCTAATTTTCTAATTAAATTTAGATCTTTTCAAGTTAGAAGACATGTATTTTCAGTTTGTATTTGGCAATGAATTTGTTGAAACTTATCATAGTAAGTTCATGTTGATAAATTACTGGTAAGGAAAAAAAAAAAAAAAAAAAAAAGATTTGGCTGAAGTCACATTTATACCACGTCTAACCCCTTAAACCAATAGAATAATCCTATGAAATAAAAAAAAGGCGAAAATGAAAAATCGTATTTAAAAAAAAATTAGAACAAACATTTTTTTATAATTATAAAAACTGTAGCAAAAATTCTGTTACATTACTTAGGAAAATTAGCGATTCATTTTCTATTAAGTTTTTTAAATTGATGATTTTCCATTTTATTTGAGTTTTGATTTATATGTATAATAATAATTATATTTATCTTGAAGAAGATTTTAAAAATGCAATTATTTGCTTTGAGTCAAATGAAACTTGATTTTGAAATTTATTCAATTTCGTCTTAATTAGCAGCCTTAATCACCTTAATTTTGATTTTCAGTATTTTTTGTCTTTCGTGGTAGATATATTTCAAACATTTTATTCAACTTTTCCATTTATTGTTCGTTATATTTTTTTTCTTTCTTTTTTTTTTTTTAAATTTAGTTTTTCGATCTAAATTATTCTGTAATGTATTTAAGCGCAACAAATGCAACTTCTCTACAGTTTAATTTTCTAATAATCATCTTCAAGTTATTTTTTTATTCAGTGTGTATAAATTTAAATGTTTTTGTAAACTGCCAACGTTAAAAACATCAATTAAAAAAGGCTTGCACTAGTGAGCACGAAGAACACTAGATGGCAGCACATGATTAAAACAAATGAATAAAATAAAGTAGACATGTTTGAATAAATACTTAACCCTGAACTTACAGATGGGAAAGGTATCTTTCAAGAGTATTTTTTTTTATATTATCATTCTGCTATGGTATGGATGAAAAACCGTCAGCCTGAATGACTAAAATAGCTTTTCTTAAATTTCGTAATATTTTTGTGAATATTTATATCTAGGTAAAAATAAAATATGTTCATCTATGGTAAAAAAAAAAACTAATTTAAATGCTTACATGTAAATAGATTTTTTAAATGTTAGGTTAATTTTTTGATTAATTTTCTTTTAAATGTTTTTAAAAATCAAATTCATAAAAAATTACCTTACTGTGAAATCCATTCAGCCAAAATTATTTTGTGAATCGTGCTGCCATCTAGTGGGGGAATTCTATTTAAAAATTTAAACTATACGAAATAATTTTTTGTGATGTGAAATGTGAAACTTTTATGGAAATAAATTTCATTACATATAATTAAAAAAAATTATTGGCAATTATTTTTAGCTTTACTAATAAATAAAGAAAACATTATAATATTTTTAAATTTTTTTCTCCATTAAAAAATAAATTAATATAAAATATATAAATATCAGATATCAGAAATTTTAAATTTTTTATATTTATTTTAATTTATTAATAGTTAATATGTGTCTTGATGAATAAACGACATTCTCTACCATTAAAAATTTGTATTATATGCTTTCGTTTAATCATGTGCTGCCCTCTAGTATTCTTCATGTTCATTTCTGTAATTTTTTAATTGTTATTTTAAAGTTAACAGTTCACAAAATTTTTAATTTTAAAATCTATCATGTAAATATTATTTATATATAAAATTGTAAATGATTTAATCTTCATTAAATAAATTTTATATCGATATTTTAAAGATACATTTGTTGCGAGTTTCCTTTTAAAAAATAGTAATTTAATTTAAAATGAATTGTTTAATTTAAAAAGAGCACTATTTATGAAATTGCAATGATAGTTTTTATAATTTTCTTGTTGTTTTAAAAAATTCGACATACAAACAACTAATTAAAAAAAAGTTATTCTGCGGCTTAGAAAGGTGGCGCCATCTGCAGAAGAAATAATTATATTTTTATGCGTTATTTAAGATAATTTTTTTAAATAAAATATTTTTAAATACTTGAAAAAATGTACTACAATTAAAAAGAAAGTTAATTCTTTATTAATTAAAAGTATTTTAAGTAACTGAGGTAATTAATCAGTAAATTATTAAAAAAATTATATGTTTTATATATAAAACACTTTTTTTTTTTTTCCTATACTGCATTCGGTGGACCTCGTGTTCCACTGATCTATGCCTTTATCCACCTGAAAATGGACGACAGGTGTACATATATTGCAGGCAGGACTTTTAAGGCTCGTTCCCTCCGAGGCGAGAGGCGTTTATGCGTGAAACGCTGACCAATCACTAGCCTCACCACGTTCGCCTGAAACCGGTTTGGAATCCACCGCTTCGAGTTGACCAACTTTCAACTCGAAGCGGAACTCACTAGGCGTAATGCTATTTCTGACGTTTCGCTGAGAAGGGGTCGAAAAAATTTTCTTGCCTGCCGCGTGAAACTTCAACGCTTCTCGCCTCGGTGGGAACGAGTTTTTCCACCGCGTTTTCTCTAACCTTTCGAGTTAGAGAAAACGCGTCGTGTGGGAAAAATCACAGAAAACCCACAACCCAAAACCTGTGTGACGATGCTACTTTACACACGTTGTCGTAATCACAGTCGATTCCACTTGTTTTTTACAAACCAGTAACAGCAACAGGCGTATATTTCTTGCGTATCATTTTTAATGACATAAAAATAGGCAAAAGCATTCTTCCACGAATAGTATAAAAATTTCATAATCATTAATGTTTAATGAATTATTTTCCCAAATATGAATTGAATGACATTTTAATGAAAAATAATAATGCATCTAAGCCACAAGAAGATAACAAATAAAAATATTATGAAACTTATGTTTTACATTAAAAATGGTTTAAAAATAAGTTTTGACTTGCGTAGGATTTCGCACGCAAGCTTGCGTGTAAGTTCATTTCACTGACAACGATTAAGAACACATAAATCATTTGAAAAAAATCTCTTACAAAAAAGCATTAATCAAATATTTTACTCCTTCATTTATTAAGGTCCATATAGTCGAGATGAAATAAATTGTGCCGTTATTGCTTAGTTAGTTTAGTTCATCTTTATGAGTTTGCTTTACATAATAACTTTCTGCGAACTGTCTGACATTTAATAAGAATTCGAAATTAGTGATCAAATATACAGACGGCAGTTTTTATAACTATTACTGTATATCTGTTCTTGCTGTTGATTTATTCTTATTGTATTGTTGATTAACTTATATCCACAATAAGAGTAAAAGTTAGGGGTCGGGAATGCGTGTGATCATTATTCAGTGTTGTTTCAGGGTAGAATTGAATTATTTCTTTAAACAATACAAGACATTTAGCTATCATATTTATTAAAATTTGCTAAGACAGCAACTGCACAACTGTAACACATAACACACGAAACAATAATTATATAACAAGTATTTAGAAGGTCATCTTAAAACCAGTTCGTTTAAGAGCCTTTGTACCCTCCATACTGCCTGGAACTCTTCACTCCATCCGCAGACTCCCTTTTCAATTTCTCCCTCTCCCATTATCGTTACCGAAGTCTAACGGGCGAAAAAACGTTCCAAGTCCAAAGTCTAATGTTAATGTTGTTTCGCACGTTCCTTGAAAGGAACGTGCGAAATCCAAAGTATAATGTTAGGGTCAGGAGGATCTTGCAACCTTAAATTAATGAACTAATAATTGCCCTAATTCCTAAATTAAATTTATTAAAATTTTAGACATCAAATAATTAACTTTTAATTAAAAGCATTTGATTGTATCTTTTTTTAATCTAAATTATTGAAAAATCAATATATAACTACCGTGTAACAAATATTTTTTTTAACGGTTAGTATTACAGACTAGATTCGACTATTTATACACAAAAGATTACTGTTTTCGAATGGCTGGCTTGGTTCAGATATTACAGGTGCATTCTCTTACATTTCATGTTCTAGGTAGCGCACGTGACTTGGATACAAATCTTGGCATTTCCCTTTTAAGCCTGGTACTTTAATTTACCCTGTAGAACACTAAATGTTTGCGTTTGCCCTAGAGGCTCTGGGATTCTGCACTCTTAGTGGATGTCGTCTCTTCACTTTGTTATGTTTTCGAAACAAAACGTATTAATATTAATAGAATAACTTTTAGGAAGATAGTTTTGTCTTGCAGTGAAAATGTATTTAATGCAGATGTGATTTAGTATTAGTATGGATAATTTGGTAAGGTGTGATTATTTTTGTATGATTCCTTGTGGTTGAATGATGTGTGCAAAAATGTATGTATTGTGTAAGATAAGTATTTTAAATTTTGAATCTGTGCTTAGTTTTAAATACTTTATTATCTGATTCTCTTTTCTGATCCTCACCTGAAATAAAAAGCAGAATTGCGTCAGGTCTTTTTGCGAATTGCCTTTTTGGGGGAAGGACGGTTAAGAAATCTGTTTAAATCATAGTTCATAAGCAGAAAATCTAAATTATTGTTATATAATACCCTTTATTACATCTATTTTGGTCTATGGCTCTGAAACATTGACTTTGGCAATATCAGATGAGGCCCATTTGGGTCTGTTTGAGCTGAATATTTTAAGGGCTATTCTTGGAGGTATTGGGAAAAGTGATTGTTGAAGAAGACGGCACGATGCAGAAATTTATAAATGCTGTAAAGACCCAGATGTTATAAAATTTATCAAGATCAATAGATTAAACTGAGATGCTCATGCAGTTATAATAAATGATTTAAATCCTTTAAAAGGCTCTTTTGGCAAAGCCACAGGGAGAAAAGGAAGAGGACGACCCAAGTTACGATGGATAGACCAAGTTGAAAAAGATTTTGCTTTTACTAAAGGTGAAGGGGCTATCCGTACTGCACATTAAACGAAGCCATACTCGACATAGACATGGGAACTTTAGCTTCTGTTTGAATTGCAGAATTTCGAACTGTGATTTTTAAATTTGGAAGCATAGTTCTTTAACCACTAGGATCAAAGTAATTGTGCGAATATTTATTAAAATTAAAAATTTTGATAAAGAAATTTAAATCCTTACATAAGATCAAGATTTTAATTTATTTTTTTGTTATTTCATAAAATTTTTGTGGCCGATATATTTTGAATTTACTCGAATAAAATTTGAAAAACTACTAATTGATAATTTCAAAAAAAATTACACTCACGAATTAATAATGGAAATCGATATTGGTAATTGTCCGTGAACTTCAACTGGTTAATTTGCTCATCGATTCAAAGAAGCATTCATCATTTGAGATTTTCCTCTGCTGAATCGATCAATTATTCATGCTTTCCATCCGTCACGTTCTGTTAGAAATCATAATTTATGTAGATGAGGGACCCATTGGGCTCCATCGTGCAAAGATTAAACGATCTTATAGTGCAGTAGCCAATGGCGGGAGAGGATCCCATTACGAGTGGGCTGAGGGACGAATTTCTGTCTGGAGTAGGTACGGAATGTCGACTATTTTTGTTCTCCTTTGTTGCCGAGAAGGAATTCCTGGGACGTCCTTTTATTGCATCTTGGGCCGGCTTGTCGTGCAGTAAAGGAAGATATCAAGCCTGGAGCAAGACCCTATTAGATGCTGTGGGAGGCATTTTCGTAACGTTCTTGTTTTTATCGTCTTCGTCGAATTAAGATTTGGGATTTATTTGGCTCAATTTGCTCTATCAAACGCAAGATAGAGGGGTGTTTATGGATTTACTGATGCTAATCGTGATATTGATTTATTGGTAAATTAATATGTTCATCATCATTTAATTTTTATGGTAAAATGGTTCTTATCTGTTAATAAATAATTTTCTGGTGTTTCAGTAGTGTGCGACCTGTTCGCAATTGGCTAGCGCTCTGGCCTTTGGTATCATAGACTTCAGGCTCGAATTCTGGCGATGACATGGATGTTTATGAGTGGTTCGGAATACACGTTAAACTGTATGTTCCGGTCTAATTAGCCTAAAATGTGAACGACATGACCGTAGAGCGACAAACCAAGCCAATCGGTTCGAATTAAGAAATTCGAACCGACGCTAAAGATTGAATTGCTTATAGAGCCGATGCTGAATTGCGCGGTTTGAATTGTTCGAATTGCTTAACTTAGGTTCGGTTCGAATTGCCAAATTTCGAACTGTGATTTTCGAATTCAGAAGCACAGTTCTTCACTAGGACCAAATTAATTGTGCGAATATTTATTAAAAAAAATATTGATAAGGAAATTTAAAATCTATTTTTATTTTCTGAAATTTTTTTGACCAATATATTTTAAATTTACTCTTATAAACGTTGGAAAAATACGAATTGGTAATTTAAAAAAAAATTACACCATAGATGAATTAGACCTTATAGATGCTGCAAATTAATAATGGAAACCGATATTTGTTATTGTCCATGTGGTTAATTTGCTGATCGATACAAAGAAGCGTTCAATGTTGGAGATTTTGCTCTGCTGAATCGCTCTGAAGACATCAATTATTCATACCATCCATCCGTCACTTTCTGTTAGAAATCATAATTTATGTAGATGGGGGACCCATTGAAGCTCCGTCGTGCGAAGATTAAGCGATCTTATAGTACAGTAGCCAGTGGCGGGCGAGGATCCCATTAAAACTTAATATGATTGGGCTGATCGACGAATTTCGGTCCTGGAGTAGGTACGGAATGTGGACTATTTTGCTCTCCTTTGTTGCCGAGAAGGAATTCCTGGGAGCGTCGTTTTTATTGCATCTTGGGCCGGCTTGTCGTGCAATAAATGAGGAAATTAAGCCTGGAGCGAGACCTTATTAGATGCTGCGGGTGGCATTTTCGTAACGTTCTTGTTTTTATCGTCTTCGTCGAATTAAGGTTGGGGATTTATTTGGCTCATTTTGCTCCATCAATGAATGATAAGGGAGGAACGAGATGTTTATTGATGCTGATCGTGATATTAATTTAGTGTTAAATTAATATGTTTATCATCGTTTAATTTGTATGGTAAAAGTTGTTCTGGTTTGTTAATAAACAATTTTCTGCTGTATCTGTAGTGTGCGGCCTGTTCGCCAATTGGCTAGCACTCTGGCCTTTGGTACCATAGGCATTAGGTTCGAATCTTTTCAGATGTTTGTGAGTGGTTCCGAATATACGTTAACTGTAGGTACCAATCTAATTAACCTAAAGTGTGCACGACATGACCGTAGAGCGGCAAACCAAGCCAATCGGTCCGAATTAAAAAAATTCGAACCCAATCTAAAGTTGGAATTGCTTATAGAACCGAAGCTGAATTGCTTAGTTTGAATGGTTCGAATTGCTGAACTTGGCTTCGGTTCGAATTGCCAAATTTCAAACTGTGATTTTCGTATTCGGTAGCACAAATTCTTTAACCACTAGGACCAAATGAATCGTGGGAATATTTATTAAAATTAAAAACATTTATAAGGAAATTTAAAACCTATTTTTATTTTCTTTCTTATAAACTATGAATTGGTAGTTTTAAAAAAACTACACTTGGGAATCAATAATGGAAAGCGATATTTATAATTGCCCGTGAACTTCAAATCGTTAATTTGCTGATCGATTCAAAGAAGCGTTCAATGTATCAATGAGATCTGAATCGCTCTGAAGACATAAATTATTCATGCTATCCATCCGTCACGTTCTGTTAATCATAATTTATGTAGATGGGAATGAACCATCTACCATTGAAGCTCCATCGTGCGAAGATTAAACGATCCTACAGTAGCCAATGGCGGGCGAGGATCCCATTAAAACTTAATATGATTGGGCCGATGGACGAGTTTCTGACCTGGAGTAGGTACGGAATATCTACTATTTTACTCTCCTTTGTTGCCTAGAAGGAATTCCTGGGACGTCGTTTTTATTGCATCTTGGGCAGCTTGTCGTACAATAAATGATGAAATTAAGCCTGGAGCAAGACCTTATTATATGCTGTGGGAGTTATTTTCGTAACGTTTTTTTATTTTTATCGTCTTCGACGAATTAAGGTTTGGGATTTATTTGGCTCATTTTGCTCTGTCAGTGATAAGGCAGGGGTTGTATATTGATTTACTAATGCTGATAGTTATATTGATTTACTGGTAAATTAATATGTTTATCGTTTAATTTGTATGGTAAAAGTTGTTCTCGTTTGTTAATAAACCATTTTCTGGTGTATCTGTAGTGTGCGGCCTGTTCCCCAATTGGCTAGCGCTCTGGCATTTGGTATCATAGGCTTCAGGCGCGGCGCGCACACACACACACACACACACACACACACACACACACACACACACACACACACACACACACACACACACACACACACACACACACACACAACCTTTATGTATGTATATATACACCTGTAGTCGCTTTTATTGCGCAAAATAGGCAGTGTCTAATTCATTACTTGTGAGTTTCTCTGCGGCTAGTGCTCTTGCCTTTGATATCATAGGCTTTAGGTTCAAATTCTGGCAATGACTTGGATGTTTGTGAGTGGTTCGGAATAAAACGTTAACTGTAGGTCCCGGTCTAATTAGCCTAAAGTGTGCACGACATGACCGTAGAGCGATAAACTAAGTCAATCGGTTGGAATTTCTGAATTCGAACCGAAGCTAAGTGCTTATAGAACCCATGCTGAATGCGTGGTTTGAATTGTTCGAATTGCTTAACTTAGCTTCTGTTCGAATTGCCCAATTTCGAACTATGATTTTCGAATACGGTAGCACAGTTCTTTAATCACCAGGACCAAATGAATTGTGCGAATATTTATTAAAATTAAAAATATTGATAAAGAAATTTAAATCTAATTTTTTTATTTTCTTTCCTTGAACATTTTTTGGGAATAACATATTTTTTAATTTACTCTTATAAACTTTAAAAAACTACGAATTAGTAATTTTAAAAAAAATTACACTCACGAATTAATAAAAAATCGACACTTGTATTTGTCCATGAACTACAACCAGTTAATTTGCTGATCGATTCAAAAAAGAAGCGTTCAATGCTTGAGATTTGCTCTTCTGAATCGCTCTGAAGACATCAATTATTCATGCCATCCATCCGTCACGTTCTACAAGAAATCATAATTTATGTAGATGGGGGACTCATTGAAGCTCCGTCGTGCGAAGATTAAAAGATCTTATAGTACAGTAGCCAGTGGCGGGCGAGGATCCCATTAAAACTTAATATGATTGGGCTGATCGACGAATTTCGATCGTGGAGTAGGTCGGAATTGCGATTTGCTCTCCTTTGTTGCCGAGAAGGAATTCCTGGGGGCATCGTTTTTATTGCACCTCTTGCCAGGCTTGTCGTGCAATAAATGAGGAAATTAAGCCTGGAGCAAGACCTTATTAGATTCTGTGGGAGGCATTTTCGTAACGTTCGTTCACTCTTGGTTTTATCGTCTTCCTTCGAATTAAGGTTTGGGATTTATTTGACTCATTTGCTCTATCAATGATAAGGGAGGGGGATGTTTATTGATTTACTGATGCTGATCGTGGTATTCATTTACTGGAAATTAATATATTCGTCAGCATTTAATTTTTATGGTGAAGTTGCTATCGTTTATTAATAAACCATTTTCTGCAGTATGAGGGCAATAGTTCTCAGTGTACTGTAGTGTCTTAGCGTATACTAGACTTGTAACGGCTTCAAGAAGGGGGGCCACTTTCAGGATCATGATAACACTTTAACTTTTATTTACTAGCACTAATACAAATAAGTGATCAAATTTAATTTTTAATTTTTAATTTTTCATAAGTGCACGATTAAATCACAAATACATTCACTCAAGGTCGGTGATCTTGGATTTCTCTAGCGTACGTCGAATCTAATTACCTCGTCTGCGGGTGTTATAAACAAAACCACAAGGGGTTCACTTTGAAACACATGCGGATACTCCGGCCTATTCAGTCACTTCAGTGAAAAAAAGAAAATACAACACTTCTGGTCGACTCGTCATAGATCTCTCTCTCTTTGTTTATTAAAAATCTCCTTTTAAGACAATCCGTCAAGAAGGGAAGAGGGTCAGCTTCCCTCACTTCTCATTGGTGTAGGCATTTCTCAGCTCGTGTTGTATCACCATTCACGATGGAACAACTCATGGTGTAGTCCATACTCCATCGGTAATTTGTTTCGATCTGTGAATGTCGTTCAGACATTCGCTAATTTCCTGACTCTCATTATACATGATACCGAATATCTGCTATCATATTTGAGTGACAGGTTGTTCTCATTAGTACAAAACCTAATTGCATGTAATATTTGTCGAATAGCATGCATTCCTCTCACCTGAAATGAAATGCTAAAATTCTTCTCGTGAGAAAAAAAAAAAAATGCTACAGAACAAACTCCCCACGCTCTTATTTTTATCGTAAAAGTGGATATTTAACATTAAAGCAGCATGAACTCAATAAAGTGCATTCATACTCCTGGCTAAACAGATATCTTTTTTATGAAGGAACGTTAGGAAAGAGGGAAAACACTCGCAGTTAATCAGAAAACTCGACGCATTGCATCAAAGCGCTTATCTACGATTTTTTTTTTTCTTGTGACATTTAAATTTATTTAGAGGGAAAGATTGTAGAATTTTTCTTAGAATTATCCTTATAGATTATTCGTTTCCTCCTGAGTATTCGTATACTTCTGCAACTAAATACTATGCCATATTTGCCTTTGCGTTATCACAAAATTGTTTTTATCGTAATAACATCTGAGCTTATCGGAGCTATCGATCGATAGGATTGTAAAAATTACATTTGATATGCTGAGTTAGCGTTAGAACACAAAACCGTGTGTCGCACTTTAAAGTGTTTTTCAGAAAAGGTTGGACAAATGTTATAGGATATTTCTTAGCTTGTCTGTTAATCGTAAAATTTGATTTAACATGAATGGGATCCGTGAAGTATCATTCGTCAAACCTGGTAACTTTTCGAGCTGATTTTATTGCATAAACTTTAATTTTATTTCATATTAGTATTTTATATATGTTTTATTTATAAATAATTTTATTTATAAATAAAAATGTTTTCTTTATAAATAAAAACATTTTTTTTCTGTAGTTTTGTTAAGGGAACTTTAATTGTAATCATTTGCACGTATGTACTTTTAGTATTCCTGACTGTGTTCTTCAGGCACTTTTTATGGATTTTACACAGTTGACAAGCTGCCCTGCGCTCTCTTTTTCATGAACTGTTCTCCAGACAACTTTTTGCTCTGCCCTTTGGTAACTGTATTGTCTTAGAATAAAAACACATAGCACAAAAACGGGACGGTAAAAACAAGCCTGTTTTACTTCAAAACCAAACGCACACTGGCGGTGTTACATTTCTTTCCCCTCCTGTCAGCTCACGCCCACGCAGACAGGATGTTTAATTTTTCGGGAGGTGACTTCCACTATGCACGTGGAGCTATTTATCCATGAGGCAACATTACCATATGCTTCAGATTCGAATCCTGGCTGTGGCGTGAATGTTTGCTAGTGGTTTGGAATCCACGTTTAACTGTAGATCGCGGTCTAATTAGCCTAAAGTGTGGACAAAATGACGAGCGACAAACCAATCCAAAAGCAGACAACTTTTATAGCAAGATTAGATTTCATTGGGCTGCCAGAGGGCTCATGGGCGATATGGCCCTCCGCCTGTAGGAAAAAAAAAAAGTTTTATCACTGCTGTAAATAAGATCCATATTTTTCTTATTAGCTATTAATTTGGAAAAAAAAAAACAAATTTTAAATAAAACATTAAAAAAATATTTTTTTATTATTGTGTAAACTCTCAAATAAAATTGCCCAGAATAATGTACTCGTTGACTATTGTGGGAATTCTTAAAAACTATTTGTCCGTTTAAAAGTATCTGCCAAAAACAATTGACGAGTATAAGTCTTTGAAAAGTCCCTTTTTTATGTTTTCCTGCTCTGCCTGCTTCAATTAGTTTGTTGATCAGCAGATTACTATTTCTCCTGTAAGTGACAGTAATCCTTGTAAGGCCATGACTGTCTAACAGGATTGCCCTTATTTGCTTCTCGTTTCCTTTTCTTGTCTGGAGGAGATAGTCTCAAAAAGCATTGTTTTTGAATGGATGGATTGAATTTTTGTTATTGTGATACTGAGATGCTCTCTACTCCGCGTCCGTGGCTTACCATCAAGTTACACGCGCCCCCTGGGTAATGCAAAGTGAGTAACATCGGTGCATCCCTTATGGCGAAAGATCACGGTTTATTTGCCAGCTGCATTAGAAGAAAAAAAAAAAAAAAATACTGAGATGTGAAATCCTGTTTTTCACATATTCAGAGACATTGGCGCATATGTGTGGTTTTTAAAAATTATAATTAAAAATAAAATTATTAAAATTAAATTTAATTAAAAAAAAAAGATAAAATCTGTTAAAGAATTATTGATGTCAAAATCCCACAAAAAAGAAATAAACATATTTCTTTTTTTCGTGATAATTGATTGGGTTTTCTTCTTCATTGACGCAACAGCCCCATGGTGGGCCCCACGTGACAGTAAACCTTGTAAGGGCCACAGTCTGTCTAACACGATTGTTCTTATTTGTCACTCGTTTCTTTTCTTATATGTGGAGACGGATTGAATTTTTGTTATAGTAATATTGAGATGAGAAATGTTGTTAACATTTTCAGAGACATTGATGCATATGTGTATTTTTTTAAATTAAAATTATTTTAATTAAAAAAAAAAAAAACCTTTTAAAGAATTTTTGATCTTGTCGTGATGTTGTCGGATGTCAACACATACCATATTTTTTTTTTTCGTGATAACTCATCAATAAGTATTGTAATATTGTTGTTGTTTCTTATCCCACTTGGTACATATCTAAACCAACGGTATGGACTCATGGGTGAAGGGAATGGGGGCAACTTCTGTTGTCATGAAACACCCGTAGGTAGAAGTCTGGCTTGGCTCCGTGACGCTGACTCTTTATGAATAGGACTGTCAGACTTACAGTCATATTAAACCGGCACCTACGACTTAAAGTTGATTCTGAACGAGTACAAAGATTCAGGGCACCACCGAGACTCGAACCGAAAACCTGTGGCACCCAGCTCCAGAGCGCTAGACACTCGGCCATTCACGTCCCTATTGTAATATTAGGTAGTATAAGTCAATTTCTTATAAAAAAGGGGAACTCCAAACTCCACTAAGATGTTGAATACGGGCGGTGGCATGGATGTTAGTGAGTGGTACGGAATCCACGTTAAACTGTAGGTCCCGGTCTGTTTAGTCCTCGTGTGCATAAGATGACCGTAGAGCGACAAATCACACCTCTAAGATGTTATGATAAAACATTGTGCGAGCACAAATTCGCTATAACTGCTATGTTTTTGTTACATACAACTGGTATGTTTTAACTGCATTAAAAGGTTTCATGCCTTATTAACCATTCGAACAGATATGTACACATTTTTTCTTGTACTTTCGTTATTTTTTAAACTTCGTCAGGCGTATTGAATGGCGTATATGTAGAATGAATAAAATATAATCAACTTAAAACATTTCATTAAGTTAAGATTCGTTCTGTGAAGCGTGTGTTTCCAAAGACAATGGTTAATTGATTTCGACATTTGTTCATCTTTTGTTGAGATGTTAAGAACCATGAAAAATTAATGGATTTCAGCTCTTAAGCCTGAAAGCATTTATTCAAATACGCATATCAGAATACTCCAATGTGGAGTTATGTGCAAATATCTACTGTGTTAAGATAGCGGACAGGTGCATGCAGATCTCTTCAGAAGAATGCGGGGAACAATCGAGTCGGAAGAAATCTTCCTTTGCAATCTAGAAGCATTTTTTTTTTTTTTATTTCATGTCATTGCGAAATAATATCTGCTACTGATTTGCTTGTGGAATCCAATTGACTTCGTTTTGAGATTCTTTAAAATCTATTTTCGTGTATAGTGTTTGTCAGCAATATTATTCATTATGATCAAACATTGGATTGCTTTTTAGGATTAAAAAAACGTTGGTTCGATTTAAGTACATTATAATTTTAAACTTTGGTTAAAAAATAAAATCTGTGAAGTGTTTGTTTTTAGAATATTTATTAAAAAATTTAGTCGGTCTATTTCATTTGATTTATTTAATCATTCGTTTGATTCGTTTAATCATTCATTTCATTTGATTAATTTAATCATTCATTTCGTTTGATTAATTTAATCATTCATTTCATTAGATTAATTTAATCATTCATTTCATTTGATTAATTTAATCATTCATTTCGTTTGATTAATTTAATCATTCATTTCGTTTGATTAATTTAATCATTCATTTCTTTGATTAATTTAATCATTTATTTCGTTTGATTAATTTAATCATTCATTTCGTTTGATTAATTTAATCATTCATTTCTATTTGATTAATTTAATCATTCATTTCTATTTGATTAATTTAATCATTCATTTCGTTTGATTCATTTAATCATTCATTTCGTTTGATTAATTTAATCATTCATTTCGTTTGATTAATTTAATCATTCATTTCGTTTGATTCATTTAATCATTCATTTCGTTTGATTCATTTAATCATTCATTTCGTTTGATTCATTTAATCATCAATCAGTCATTTCATAACCTTATTTAAATTTCTCTTATAAATTGTTTTATTTTGTCAAATAACATTGCCAGAATTATATGCCAATCAATATTCCCCATCTAATATTATATCCTTCAATTTTTTTTAAGAGTGTTTGGTCTATATTTTCTTATTCCTATGTATCCTTATTCCTATGCTATTCCTATTGGTGTATATGTTCTTATTCCTATATATCCGTCAATATTTTCTTTAATAGTCATTGGTCTATATTTTTATCAAATGTAAAGATAGTGTAAGGAAATATATATATATATATATAACCAACTGGGAAGAGTTCAAAGTGTATCCTTTCAAGGACGGATTGATCCTTACGTTAAACTTTAGACTTGGCACATTTTATTTTCACCCGTTAGACTTTGAAATCGATAATGGGAGAGGGAGAAAGAGAAAAGGCAGTGTGCGGGGTCGAGTGAAGGTTCCAGGCAGTATGGGGATGCAAAGACCTTTAAACGAATTAACTTTTAAGATGATTTTGTATATATTTGTCATATAATTGTGTTATGTGTCGCAATTGTGCAGAACTGTCTTAGGAAATTTTGATATGACAGTTAAACGTCTCTTATATTATTTAAAGAAATAATTCACTTTTACCCTGAAACAACATTAAATCAAGACCACATGCATATCCGGCCCCAATTTTTACTAATAGAAACTACCATCCCCAACTATCTTGTTTATGCAAGTATGTTTATTTTTCACTCACTCTGAGAATATTTATTTATTTTTCTCTCACTGTGAATGTTTATTTTTCTGCGCTTTGTTGATTGAAAGCATACGAAAGCTAACAATGTTGTATGTAAACATTATTTTTCAAATAAAACTAAATTATACACTTTTCTAAGACACAGCGTGATATGAATTATTGCAAGTAAATGAATAAATAATTCCTTTACTTTTAAATTAGTACTTGACACGATGCATTTATTCTTTCGAAATTACGATTTCTGTTAATTTACGACGCATTTGATTTTCTGGAATTTTATTAGCACACTCAAAAGGATGTTTGAACGAACATCGGTTTCTAAATATTTCCTTCTTTATAACGAAACGAAAAATATTTTCTCGAATTTCCGGTCTACTGCTAATTGTAGCTCGCGGCATTTTACTCAATCGAATCGCTGCAGTGAATTTGAAGGGCCACGGAAATGAAATCGGAAATTTTTAATTTTAAAACTGGTTTCGGTTGCATTTTCTGCCTGTTATTTAATCGATTTCTGTTTTGAACGAAATATTCAATGTGGGATTTAATTTTCGGAAACTAGAAACATGGATAATTATGTTATTATCAAAACTTTGGTTTAGATTTATTTAATAATAAATGTTTATTATGTAGAATTTTTTTATTGCTTTATTGGTAATCGATTGATCCATATATAAAGTTTGGATTAGATTTAAAATGTTTATTACATAGAAATATTTTTTTTACTAAGTTTTATTACTACTATTAGATTTATTTCATAATAACAACCGTTTATTACTTAGTAAAAAAAAAAAAAAAAAAAAAATACTTTATTGGTAATCGATGGGCCCATTTATAAAAGTCTAGGATTAGATTTATTTCATAACTACTGGTTATTATATAGAAATATTTTTTTTTTTACTACTTTATTGGTAATCGACGGACCCATATATAAGAGCTTGGATTAAATTTATTTTATAATAACAGTTGTTTGTTATTTAGAAATATTTTTTTTTTTACTACTTTATTGATAATCGATGGATCCACATATAAAAGTTTGAATTAGATTTAAATTGTTTATTACTTAGAAATATTTTTTACTACGTTGTTGGTAATCGACGGAACCATTTTATAAAAATTTAGATTAGATTTATTTCATAACAACTATTTTTTTTTTTAGAATATTTTTTTTTTTTTTACTGCTTTATTGGTAATCGATGGATCCATGTATAAAAGTTTAAATTAAATTTAAACTGTTTATTATTAAGAAATAATTTTCACTGTTTTATTGATAATCGCTGGAGCCATATAAAGAAGTTTGGATTATATTTATTTCATAATTACTTTTATTGGTAATCGATGGATCTATATATAAAAATTTGGCGAATTTTATCGACAAAAGCGCCATCTTCGTAAGCTATTGCGGCCTGATGATCAATTGGTTCGAATCCTTCGTTCCTGGTGGTGGCATGGATGTTTGATAATGGTTCGGAATCCACGTTAAATTGTAGGTCCCTGTCTAATTAGCTAAAGTGTGTACAAAATGACCGTAGAGCGACAAACCAATCCTAAGGGATTTTTCAGTAACGTGGCTGTAGAATTATGGTATTGTGAATGATGATAATGAATATAGTGTTCGTATTCTAATATGATAAATAATTCCTTGCTTAACAAAACTCTATCAAAACTGACTTTCAAATTTCTACTTTAGCAAAAATACTTATCACCTGCCTATTTTCATAACATCTTAAAATTTAATTTCATAACATCTTAGATTAAAGCTGAAGTAGTTTTAACAATAGAATACAATATTTTTTGTAAACAAACTAAAAATCTACAAGAATAAAAGTTTTAATTAGATTTAGGATTTAAAGATAAGATGAAAAAAATAGTTCTGAAGAAGTTTGAGGACATAAAGAGATGAAGAATTTCAAACTTTAATTAAAAATATATTAGATCTTAGAGCAAAACTATAAAAAAGATGATACTATTTTAAGATCACAACAGATACGATTAATTTAAATTTAAAAAAAATGTAGAAAAAAAATAATTGGATGATAGTATTGGATTTTTAAAATCAGTTAAAAAGTAGAAAACTTATAATTAACTTTTTAATTGAATCGAAAGAAAAGAAAGTTTTTTTTTTTTGCAAAATTTTCCTTTTTTTTTCCCCTTATTTAATGCTTATCTATTCTTTTTTGTGTTTATCTTTTTTTATTTTTACTGAATAAATATGCCTGCAATCAACAATGTAGATTTAAATAATTGATTTGTTATTGAAAAATTTCTAATTGTCATTTCCACTTTATTTGCAACTTCATCATGAAATCGTTAGCATGAAATCTTGTTTGGCTTTGGAAATTTTAGAACATTGATCTTGTAAACGAATAGCAATTGATTCATTCAGTTATGTAGAAATTGAACGAATTAATTGTTATTTTATAAAATTTTAGTTCAGTTATGTAGAAATTGAACGAATTAATTGTTGTTTTACTTATTTCTTCAGCGTTGAAAATATTTTGTTTTTCGTTGAGAAGTTGTAAATTAATTTTTAACCAACGTAATTTCTGTATTTATAATCTTCTAACTTTTCAAGATTTCTCAACTTTTGACTTCATATCTAAGTATAGATTACATATTTATTAAATGTAATAATGATTAATGGTTCCATTATAATTTCTTTTAAAAAAAAATACTCAAACACTAAATCATACTAATATAAGATGTTATATAGAAAATAAATATATCACTTTTAAAACTTTCTGATTTTACATAGTAAATTATTTTTCAGGGTGAAAACAATAAATTTTTAATATTTATATAAAAAAAAAACTTTTAAATAAAGAACTATAAAACTGGAATTTACATTTTGAAGTATTTTTCTACAATGAAATAACTAAAACGTAATAAAGAATAATATAATAATTTATTATTACTTTGCATTAAATAACTCATTTTCCATTGGTACTCATGTATTTATTTATTTTTCTGTTAATCGGTAGATTTTTATATAATGATGATAGAGTAATCTTTCAGTATATCACTCATGTTGGAACGCAATCTTTGTCTGTGTTCTATTAATAAATTTTTAACAATAGTAATTCGGAATTATAGAATTGTTGTGAAAATAAAGGATACAATTTAAAATTTCCCTAAAATTATTCATAATACTATGAATCAATAATACTATGCTTAATTTAATATTAAAAAAATTACTTTTCTTTTCTTATTCAAAAGTTTAAACTATGATTATATTTGGTACAACGTGCGTTTACTGTACATAAATTCTTCCCTAATGAAAAAAAGTAGTAAGCAGTTTTAAGCAATTAAAAAGTAGTTAACAATTCGTGTTGATATTTTCACGGGCCTACCTTTATTTAACAACCATTTCTTATTAGTCATTCAATATTTAATCAGCAACAAACAAAAAAAAAACTGTTATTTGCAGCATATTTAATAATTATCCACTCTTTCCAATTGATATCCTGAAGCAATCTTTTGAATGTGCCTTTTCCAATTTTAAAGCGAATGCATTTTTAGTGTCGGTACATCTTTTATGAACGATTCTAAAAGGCGTTCAGAATTCCATTCCTTACTTAATCAATGTCTCATCTGAAAAGCAATAAAAATCGGATGTGTTCCTCGACAGGGAATCTCTCTTTTTCCTTATTTCCTCCTTGTAAGGTTTCTTCCAAAGCTATACAAAGAGAAACCATTTAGGCGCTGGCCTTTTTGAAAAGCGTATGCAGGAGACGTGATTTCCTCCTTCTATTCACATCGTAATCTGGAATGAAACATTCTTAATTTCCGTTCTAGATGTTCCATACACCCCCTCCCCATCCTCAACTTTTATTGGTGAAGCAAAATGATATTGTGATGCAGTTCCATGATTCTTTTTTATTTTTCACATATTGTGACGGATTTAGATACCGCCGTTGTTACCATTTTTCTACAATACTACTCTGTCCAAAAAGTAAGACCAATATTCAATTTAAAATTTCCGGGCTTTATAGAATTTCAATTTTTTCTTTCTTTTTCAAGTTGCCCTTGACATCAGTGTGAAATTTCAAGCCAAAATATTCATCATGTTTGAGTTATGCTTGGCTTTGTGAGACGCTAAAACTGTTTCCGGCGATTTCTGAAATGCCTGAATTAATTGAGCAAAGATTTAATTTTTGGTGTGCGGAAACGGAATTTCAAAACGATCGGTCAATTCCATTTTGGCCCCCAAACGCGTCACATCTTGATTGGTACCGAAAACGTTGAATGTGCCAGCTCACACTGCATTGATTCTTCGTGACTTTTCGCCAAAAATGAATCCCATATCGTTCCACAACCACCGTATTCACACCGTGTGACTTCTGACTATTTCCCAAACTCAAAAGACCACTCCGGGGACACCGTTTTGAGTCGATTGAAGAGATTCAACGTGAATTGCCGCGCACTTTGAAGCCCATCCCTGCCGATAACTTTTTAGCATGCATTGGGGATTGAAAAAAAAAGTTGGCAAAAGTGCATTGTGTCCGGAGGGGATTACTTTGAATTCGATGAAATAAATGGGGAAGAATAAATAAAGAGTTTTTGAAAAGAAAAATAATTGGTCTTACTTTTTGGGCACAGTAGTAGATGCCATCGTTATCATTTTTATACAACATATTTTTGTCACTTATTGTGTGTTTTAATCTCTTCAGCGGCACTGACAAATTTGTATACATTTAGGCTATGTTTGGTATAAAACTTTAATGAGTGAAAAATAAAAATAAAAACAGGTTGAAGATCTATGGATGACAATATCTTGACAACAATGAGAAGAGAGAACTCGTCGTTTGTCAAAAGTTATTATTCTCCTTACTAACATGATCTAACATTACTTTGTTAATATTAAACTGTATAGCCTTCTTATTGTGTAACGAAATTTGGTCGTAAATTCCTCCCAAGATTATAAGACAAAATCTGTGAGATAGAACTCCGTGCAGTTTTGAAAAATGAAATGATCTTGTATGCCCTTTAATGTATAAAATTGTATCGCAGCATATTTAACAATTATACTGTACATAAATTCATCTTTTACGAATGACTTGAAAAGTAGTAAGAATTCGTGTAGATATTTTCATGCCCTACCTTTATTTAACAACCTTTTCTTAATAGCCATTCCCTATTTAATCAGCGAAACAAAACAAAGAAAAATGTCATTTGCAGCATATTTAGCAATTATCCACATTTCCAATTGCTATCCTGAAGCAATTTTCTGAATGTGTCTTTTCCATTTTGAAGCGAATGGATTTTTAGTGTCGGTGCATCTTTTATGAACGATTCTAAGAGGCGTTCGGAATTCTATTCCTTACTTAATCAATGCCTCATCTGAAATGCAATAAAAATCGGATGTGTTCCTCGACAGGGAATCTCTTTTTTTCCTCCTTGTAAGGTTTTTTTAAAGTTATACAATGGGAAACCATTTATGCGTTGGGCTTTTTGAAAAGCGTGTGCAGGAGACGTGATTTCCTCCTCCTATTCACATTGTAATCTGAATGAAACATTCTTAATTTCGTTCTAGATGTCCCTTCCCTTTCCTCCAGTTTTATTGGTAAAGCAAAATGATATTGTGATGCAATTCCATGATTTCTTTTTTTTCTTTCTTGCGCATTCTGGCGGATTTTGATGCTATCTTTGTTACCATTTTTCTACAATATGTTCCTTTTTCTATTGTGCGGTTTAATCTCTTTCAGCGACACTGATATATCAATGTACATTTTGGCTTGGTATAAAATTGTTCCAACTGAAAAACAAAAATAAAAAACAGGTTGAAGATCTATGGATGGCAAGATCTTTGCAACAATGAGAAGAAAGCACTCGTCGTTTGTCAAACGTTATTCTTCTTCTTACTAACACGTTCTAGCATTGCTTTGTTGATATTGACTGTATAGCATCCTATCGTGCAACGAAATTCTGCCATAAAATCTTACAAGATGTTATGACAAAATTTTTGTAAGATGGCGGCACTCCCTACTGTTATGGTACTTAATGCAATTTTAAATAAAGGACTTTTGCTTAAGTATTTCTTCTATGATAAAATCTGTGTAAGATAGAGAGTGAGTTCTGTGTTTTCTGCAGTCTTGAAAATGAAAAGAACTTGTATGCCCTTTAGTGTATGAAATCTTTACGTGAATAATTAACCATTAAACCTCAATGGCTATATAAAAAATCATTTAGTACATTTATAATTTTT
This sequence comes from Caerostris extrusa, assembly GCA_021605095.1. Taxonomy (NCBI): domain Eukaryota; kingdom Metazoa; phylum Arthropoda; class Arachnida; order Araneae; family Araneidae; genus Caerostris; species Caerostris extrusa. The sequence continues at coordinate 87,870 of BPLR01008962.1, read as the reverse complement.
CTAATATTTCCTGGATCTCTGAATTTCTATTAATATATAAATTGAAATGGGGAAAAAAAAAATCTCCACGTTTCTTTTGAGTTTTGGTTTCTTGCTCTACGGCAATTTTGTGCACACTTTAGGCTAATTAGATCGGCACCTACAGTTTAACGTGATTCCGAACCACTCACAAACATCCATGTAAATGTGAACGAATGAGACTTGTTTGTTAAGGCAGTCCGATTTATGATGCACGTGAAATATTTTCTGGTAATTATGTGATGTGTTTCCACATCTTCTATGTTAAAGTTGTCACGAAAACGTGATTTCCCTTATTTATCGAATGGATGCATCAGTGAGGATAGTTTGGTTTTTCGATGGTATGTTTTTTTTTTTTTTTTCGCCACGCACCAAGAATCAATTGCATTTAATTTTACCGTGTTTACAGGAATTCTCTATTTAGTTATCCATTTTTCAAGCATATTAGGTAAGTTTTGAAGAGATGAAATTATGTAATTATTATTAGGTCGTTGTATTAAAGCAGCATTGTCATACGTAAGGCAATCAACAAGGCCTGGTTAGAGATGAACCGTGGAAACAGTTGATGTGCATTGCTTATAAAATAGGCCCCAAAACAATACCTTGTATATATCTGTAATTTGAAAACCCCTTCTATGCAGACCTTGAATCTTCTGTTACTTAGATAGTCGTTGAGAATTACAATGAAATTTTTTGGGAAGTTTTGATGAATGAATTAAATATGAAGTCATCTTGCTATAGTCATTCGACGTGCAAAAAAAAATTCTGCCAGTCAATAGCTTACTATAATAATAAGACTTCTAAAAATTTCAATCGTTATGTTTTATTACTAATGTACTACATTGCATTTATTAGAGATCGAGTGGCTAGCGCTGTGGCCTTCGGTGCCACAGTTTTCGGGTTTGAGTATCGGCGGTGCCATGGATGTTTGCAGTGGTTCAGAATCCACTTTAAACCGAAGGTCCCGCTCTAATATGATCGTGTTGTAGGGGTGGTATTACTTGCGTCCGTAGCATATTTTCAAGCCACGTGACCCCTAGATAGTGCTAAATGAGTAACAGCGGTGCAGCCCCTTGCTTATGGCATAGACGTTAATTGTCTCTGATTGCCAGCTGCATTAAACAACAACCCTCTAAAAGTTTCAATCGTTATGTTTTATTACTAATGTACTACATTGTGGTCTGACGGTGCCACAGTTTTCGGGTTTGAGTATCGGCGGTGCCATGGATGTTTGCAGTGGTTCAGAATCCACTTTAAACCGAAGGTCCCGATCTAATATGATCGTGTTGTAGGGGTGGTATTACTTGCGTCCGTAGCATATTTTCAAGCTACACGTGACCCCTAGATAGTGCTAAATGAGTAACAGCGGTGCAGCCCTTGCTTATGGCATAGACGTTAATTGTCTCTGTATTGCCAGCTGCATTAGAACAACAACCTATTGCATTTATTGAACATTTATTCTTCTATTTATAAATCATTAGACATTCGTATTTGGTTCTACAATTTTTATCAATTTCTTTTAAAGGCATAATTTGATGCTGTGCTTCTGTTAGCACAAAAGTAATAGTTCTGGTAAAGTAATTTGCCCTCAAAATAGAAATCCGAGCATTTCCTTTAACTAAATTGTTCCATGTCTTATTCTTAAAGATAAAATGTGCTCCTCTGGTTAAGCACGGGTGCTGAGTACTGCAGTGGATTCTATTATGAGAAATGGTCTTCTGATGACCGTATTGCGTGCTCCAGTATCGATCCAGGCTTCGATAGGGCTCCCAAGTATCGACGAATAACTTCAAAATTCCATTTCGAACTATGTTAATTTCAACCGTCTGTCTAACCCGTTGAGCAGACTTTAACTTAAGAATAACATAAAGACATAAGGATTAAGTTTTTCTGGAGTACTTTTATAAAGAATTCTACAAAATATCTAGACGGCTGTGGACTTAAATGATTTTAGTGTTTATAGTTAAAAGTTAAAAAAGTTTTCTGCTGTATACATTTGCTATTTTTCGTATTAGGTAGACAGGTTGTTGTACATATTTTTATTTTGTTTATGAAATGTTTTTGAGTTTTAAAAATTGTATTGGAACAGCAGCTGAAAGTTTTTGATTTCTTTCTGTTTCCTTTTTAAGCGATTAAAGTTTTGATATTTTATGAATCGTTTGAAAAAGCGCATCAAACCCATTAGGAAAACGTAGTGATATGCAATAGTAGATTAAGTTTTTTTTTGAGTACTTTTATAAAACATTCTAAACAAATTCTAGATGGCTGTAGACTTAAATTATTTAAGTGCTTAATAATGGATTTTAGACACGAAACCATAAAGTTTTTAATTTTTACGCAGTTTTCTCCTGCATCCTCCTTTTTCGTATTAAGTAGACTTGTAGTACATATTTTTATTTTGCGCATGAAATGTTTTTTGAGATTTAAAAATTGTATTTTTATGGCACATGAAAGTTCTTGGGTTCTTTCTGTTTCCTTTTAAATTGAAGTTTTGATGTGCGATGTATAACTTTAAATATCTTTTAAGACTCATTAGGACCATTAGGAAAATGTAGTGGTGTGCAATACATAGATATAGAGGCAACATTTTCATATCGTTTTTTTTTTTTAGAAGGTTATGTAGAATATTGGGTTTCACTGAGGCATTAGAGTGTGAAATAAAATAAAAAGTTCTTGTTAAGTTCTTCATTGGTGCAACAGCCCCATGGTGGGTCAAGGTTGTCTGCTCACTGGCAGATTTTGAGACAGGAGATATTTTCTTTTTACGGGACAGGGTTGTCGGACTTACGTCTAGTGATCTACAGTCATATTAGACAGGTACCTAGGGTTTAAAGTGGATTTCGAACCGATACAAATTTCCATGGCAAACACGGGACTCGGTACCGAACCCTGTGGTACCGAGCGCCACAGCGCTAGTCACTCAACCATGAGGCCCCAAAATATTTATCTTTTGCATCCACTAGTTCTCGTACGTGGTAGCTTCCGCTTGTTAGGCGGATGTGATAACCACTGCATCATGGGTACGGATGTTCGTGTAAATTACTTTTATTTTAGTATCTGTTAAAGGATGTATTACATCATTTCAAAAATGAAACAAAAACAAGTAATTTTAAAACAAAAATTTAAAGTCAATTCCTTTTTTTTTTTTTTTTTCTATTGCAGAAAGTCCTTTATAAATGATTTTCAGTCATTTTTTTAAGTTAATCTCGCGCCATCTATGGGTAGATGTATGCAACTTAAATCTAAAAAAAATTAAAATTAATTAATTAAATTTAATTACTGATTTAATATTCGAAAAAACTGTATTAACATCAAGTGTCATCCACTACAAGTTAAAAAAAAAAAAAAATGTATTTGAACTTGAGTGGATGAATAAAAGGTATTTTATGAACGATTGAAAATTTGAACAAGATATATATAGGGAGAGTGTGAGCTAATAGAAGGAATTGAATAATACGGCTTGCATTTTTAAAACTTAAATGCATTTTTTTACTGATACACTTTATTGTGCATTTTTAGACATTTATCAATAAATAAATAATATAATCATATATATAACTACTTCTATATGTACTATTTATATCACGTTATTATGTTTTTTCTTTATTTTGTTTAGTAACTGTGATAAAAAATATCGATTGAAAATTGGGATTCAGGAAAATGTTATGAATGATTTCTGGCTATGCATTATATTAAAAATGATGGATTGATAAAGATTGAAATTGATTAATGAAAAAAAATCTATCAGTATTAATATGTCTCATAATTAAAGAGAGAGAAAAAATATAACACAAACAATAATTATATGGCTTTGCATCCCTGCAAACACACATTAAATTTTCTATATCAGATTGATATATGCATTTGCAATAGCGTGCAGAGACTAGTTGAATTCAGTCCGCCATTAAGGTCTAAAAATAGATTGACGACATTGATCTAGGAGGATGGCTGACAAATCCGGTGCTCTAATGCTCAGCGGAGCAGTACATCCGATTTGGCCCCATAGAAGGTTGCTTCGTATCTATTGACGGGCGAAAGCATTAAGCAATTGAAGTGTGATGAGATTTCTAAGCATTTTCGTCGGTTTCAATAAAATTCTAAGTGAAAATCTATGTTGATTAAAGATTTGCCATTCATTTTTAATTTTTGCTATTCTGCGATTTAGTCGCAATAAATCTAACCATATGGTTATTTGATATGAATTGATTTTGAAGATATAAAAAAATTGCTCACTGACATTTCTTTAAGAGCAAATTTTTTAACGTCTTTATTCTAAATTGCTTGACTGTTGATTAAAGATTTGCCATTAATTTTTAGTATTGTTATTTCGTGATTTAGTCACTATGAAAAGTAGAATTCAACCATTTTGTTATTTGATATGAATTGATTTTGATCATTCAGAAGCGTTGTTTATTGAATTAATATAAAATTTCTTTAAGAGCAAATTTTTTTTAACAAGTCATTTTTCTAAATTGCTTGATTGTTGGCTAAAGATTTGCCATTGATTTTGAGTATTGATATTTCGTGATTTAGTCGCTATGAAAAGTAGGAATTGAACCATTGGGTTATTTAATATGAATTTATTTTTAATATACAATATTGTTCATTGAATTAATATGAAATTTCTTTAAGAGCAAATTTTTCTAACGTAATTTTTCTAAATTGCTTGATTGTTGATTAAAGATTCGCCATTCATTTTTAATTTTTGCTATTCTGTGATTTAATCACAATGAAATTTAAGAGTTTAACCATTTGGTTATTTGATATGGATTGATTTTGAAAATATAAAAAAAAAATTTCTGATTGAATTAATATGAAATTTCTGTAAGAGCAATTTTTTAAAAAATTAGAAAAATGATAAATTTAAAAGCTGTGAACATTATGAGTTGAGTTACATATTTTTAAGTACTGCTTCACGACGAAATAATGTAGTTATATCACCTATTTAAATCTGTTTTTAATATATTATTGGTTTTAGAAATAAAATTAGAAAAATAATAATACAAAGCTGAGTATATTATTAAAATTATTAAAATATTTATTTAAATTACTAGTCTGTTTCATCTTACTTAATTTATTAATATTTCATCGTCTTTATTAGTATTGATATGGCTATTTCATTTAGCTTTATATTATTCAGTTTCATTTTTGAGGATTGAATTTTAACCCATTAAAGACCAAACCTTTAATATTTATCCATTTAGTATAGCATAAGTAAATTCATTAATATCTATCAATATAGTATAGTATAAAATAAATTCATTAATATCTATCAATATAGTTTAGTATAAAGTAGATTCATTGATATTTATCAATATAGTATAGAATAAGTAGATTCATTAATATCTATAAAATATAGAATAAGTAGATTCATTATCATTGATCAATTTAATATAAGTTCCATCAATATTTATAAATTTAGTATAACATGAGTAGATTTATCAATATAGTATGGTATATAAGTAGATAGCAATAATATTTACCAATGCTTTACTAGTATATCCAAATAAATTAGAAAGTATACTTGGACATTTATATTGCAATATTCATTTTAGTAGGGAATATTTACTACATTTGAATACGTTGATATCCTGTTTCATTATTTCGTCTATTTAATAAATAAACAAGATGCGAAACAACATTATTGATTATCTAATTTCAATCTCCTGTTTTATTACCTGTAAACAGCGATGAAGCTTCTCATAAACCGTGATTGATCCTATCAGTCCTGTAATACTCGATCAATTCGGTCATTTACTCGTGTTAGTTTAACTTTCGCCCTGTACTAGTATAGTAGGCGCATCATTGCTTCATGAAATGGTATAATAATAAATTTTTCTGTACTAGGTGATTTTGAAAAGAAATAAAAAAAAGGCTGTAATTTTTGTAATAGTTTTTTTTTATTTTTTTTTCGTTTTCTTTACTCAAAAAGTTTGGAGAGTCGTTATCTCTCATAATGATGATAATAATAATAATAATTATATATTTTCTTAAACTCATCAAGCACCAAATCTTTTTTCACTTGAAGAAAATGAATAAAAGTCGAAAAGTTTAATTATAGGAATAAAAATGGAAATGGAAATAATTTTTTTTTTTATACGATTTACAAAATGCTTAAACTCAACGTCAGTCCAAAATGATTACTTTTCCGATACATGAAAATATTTTAATCTTTGGTATATAATGGCAAAATTATATTTTCTACATGTAATTATAGTTAGTAAATTTTTGAAAAACAATTATTTAATCAAAAAAATGGCAAATTGTAGTCATCAACTTTTAAGTTTAAAGAAAATGTGTTTTCTTTTTCTACTTTTTAATGAAAATGTATGACAATTATTTTATATATGTGCAAATCATTGCAAGAAATATCAGAAAATAATGTTAATGTCATTAATGCATTTATTATTGAAGAATTTTTAGTGCCATTAATACATTGATTATTTAAAAAAAAATTTATTGCCTATATTAAATATTATTTGTTTAATTCTATTTATCAGTAAGATAGATTTTCTGTTTAAAAATTATTAGTTAAATTTAAAGTGACCCCTTTTCAGTAACACTTAACAAAACGCAACTAAAATTAAATTAACTAAATTCACTATTTTGAAAAACAGCAATTTAGCATCAATTTAAGTTAAACTGACAACATTATAGAAATTATTTTCACTAACCAATTAAGGAACTATAAATTAAATTGGTCTGTTAATTAAGATAATAGACCATCTAAAGTATAATCAGCATTATTTAGAAAAAAAATAAACTGGACTTGCCAACCATCGCTAATAGCCCAAACTTTCAACTAAGTTATCCCGTTTCAGTCCTCAGTTTGAAAATTGCCGCTGTAAACCTTAAATGCATGAGAGAAACATGACAAAATCTGAACCTTCATTATCGTACCTTCTTCATTAGCACGCAATGATAGCCAATTGGCTAGTGCTCTGGCCTTTGGTACCACAGGCTCCAGGTTCTAATCCTGGAAGTGGCATGGATGTTTGCTAGCGGTTCGGAATTCACGTTAAAACTCTAAATCCCGGTCTAATTAGCCTAAAAATGCACAAAATGACAGTAGGCCGACAAACTAAACCAATCTTCATTTGCCCAACAGCCCATGGTAGGCCAAGGCCGTCTGCCTACCGGCAGATTTCGAGACACAAGATGCTTTTCTTTTAACGGGGTAGGGTTGTCGGTCCGACGCTCTACAGTCATATTAAACTGGAACCTACGGTTTAAATGGAATCCGAACCACTACAAACATCTAAGGCAGCGTTTGAACTCGAACACGAAGCCTCTGTGAAACCGAACGCCAGAGCGCAAGTCTTTCGGCCATCTTGCCTCATCGTAACAAGAGTTATTTTTCATCGTGCTAGATGTCTCAGACATATAGTATACTTAACCGATCGGCTATTTTTAAACAATAATAAAAAAAAAAATTAAAAAATTTTTTTTATATTACTTGTTTTTAAAGTCAATTCATACTTTTTTTCTCACTCTATTGCAGAAAGTCCTTTATAAATAATTTTCATTCCTTTTTTTTTTTTTTTTTTTTAAGTTTATCTGGCGCCATCTCTCGGTATATATATACAACTTAAATCTAAAAAAAAAAAAAAAACTAAAAATTAATTAATTGAAAATTTAATTACTGAATTAATATTTGAAAAAACTGTATTAATATCAAATTGTCATCCACTACAAGTTAAAAAAAATGTATTTGAAGTTGAGTGGATGAATAAAAGTATTTTATGAACGATTGAAAATTTGAACAAGATATTGATAGGGAGAGTGTGAGCTAATAGAAGGAATTGAATAAAAAACATTTATTTGCAGAGAACAGAAGTTCCCGCGAACCATAATTTCCCGCGAACCATAGCGTGAGACAAAAGATATTACGACCATATTTTCCCAATTGATCAATGCTCGGTCTTTGCGAAGTCACGTTCTGTCTTGTTCACAAGTTGACAATGGCGACCCATAAAATAAATCGTCTCTCTCCGCAAGAGTTCAGTAATCCGCGGACACTGAAGCTGCATCCTCATCAGACACATCTTCCACCATAAAGCGACTTCTGGTTCTAGTGGCTGGAATTTATTTCAATTCCTTCTATTAGCTCACACTCTCCCTATATATATCGTGTTCAACTTTTCAATCGTTCATAAAATACTTTTTATTCATCCACTCAACTTCAAATACATTTTTTTGAACTTGTAGTGGATGGCACTGGATGTTAACACTATATATACACATATTTTTCAAATATTCATTCATTAATTAAATTTAATTAATTAATTTTAGTTTTTTTAGATTTAAATTGCATGTATCTACCAAAAGATGGCTCCAGATAAACTTAAAAATGAATGAAACTTATTTATAAAGGACTTTCTGCAATACAGTGAATAAAAAGTAGGAATTTTTTTTTATATTACTTGTTTTATAGATGAAACCCCATATCTCTCTCTTCACGGTACATCTCGTATGAAATCCCTTCGACAAGGTGGGATTGAAATATTTCGGTTAATAGGACGATGGGAAGATGTCACGTACTCATCTAATGAAATGTCACTTTTAAATCTATTTTCAGTTAACCAGTAGTTTTCAGTCTTTTGTCTTTCGCAGTAAAACACTTTACTTTTAAGTTAGAAAAATTTTAACAACAATTTTTTTTTCTTGTTTTACTTACGCATGCCACAACAATGCCTTTTGGAAGGACTTTTAGGGGTAATTTTTTTTATCTTGTGGGAGAAATACGTGCGTGTCTTATGGAAGAAACTGCAAACTATATATATATTTTATATATTATAAAATTTAAAACTCACACATTATATATATATATATATATATATATATATATATATATATATATATATATATATATATATATAATGTGTGTTTTTAAATTTTTTTTTCTTCACACAATTTATTTTGCTAAATATATGTATATATATTTTACTATATTATAATCTAATTACGTCCTTTTTTTTAAGAAGAAATATTAAATAGGATGCATTTGAAATGCATTAATGCACTTGTGAAGTATTAAATATTTTGTACTCGTATGCACTTGTGAAGTAATAAATATTTTTTGTACTCGTATGCACTTGTGAAGTAATAAATATTTTGTACTCGTATGCACTTGTGAAGTATTAAATATTTTGTGTTCGTATGCACTTAGGGGTAATAAATGTTTTGCTCTTGTGAGGTATTAAATATTTTGCACTTGTGAGGTAATAATTATTTGTATTTGGGAAGTACTAAATATTTTCGTATGGGAAGTACTAAATATTTTCGTATGGGAAGTATTACATCTAATATACTTGTGATAAAAGGACATTAGAAGTTCACAAAAAAAAAAAAATTCTACAAATTTAAATAATTTTAATTTTCCTAGTAAAACTTTATTAAAAAACTATTTTTTGTAAGTAAATTACTAACTACATTAAAATGTCTAATTATTCAATGAGTTATATTAAATACATATAGTCGAATACAGATGTCTTGTACTGAAATTAGTTACAAAATAAACAATTTTATAAAATTCAAAACCTCAGCCATCCTGACTTTTAATTTCCGTTACTATTTAATCCCATCTGATGAAAGTCTGCGGTTAAGGCAAATTATACCCCGACACGCTTTTTGTACAAAACCGAGCTTTTGTCACGTTCCCTTCTCAAATGTGGCAAACCAAGCGGTTTTTCCCCTCCTTTTGTTAAAAAAGAATAAAGGAAAAAAAAAAAAAAAGAGGGGTAGGGGTAGGGCAGTAGATAAGGGCCACCCGACTCTCTCAACGATCAAGCATCATTTACCGGTGATTAGGCGAATAAAGTCCTCGATAGCCGACCTTTACCAAAGTCCCAGAGTGTCTTGTGTGCAGTGGGCTCTATTAAAATAAGGGTTTTACAATACTGAAATAAGAGTCCCGGTGTGGCACGTAGTGAGTTGTGATTTGATCAGTGGTTCACTGGATTCGTTTTTATAAATTGGGAAATATAGCTCGTTTCTCTATTCAATTAGTAATAATTAATTATAAAATTTCACTATTAATTTTAAAATTCACAAAAGAAGAAAAGTCATGCAAATATATGTTGTAGTGTGCAGGTTTGGGCAACCAGATTGTAACTGGATGTGGTTGGGGTACTTTGTTCAATCTAAGCCTCAACTCACAAATTATTTACACACGCACAGATATCCCATATATATACAATAAAAGATGTACAATAGTTAACACATTTAAAGGCAGTTTATAGATTCGTGGAAGGATTCCTTTTCTAAGCCATAAATCTGGAAACTCGGATACGCGCAGAGTGCCTAAATATAACTACACAGTCCAGTCACATTAATGTGACCACCTGTCAAAGCCAGAATATACACTCCTGTATATTCTGGCTTTAGTGGAGTGTGGTATTATGTGGAATTTTTATATACACTCCACTGCAATGTGCTGCCACCTGCCTTTTGTGATTGGCTATTTCCACGTTGACGTCGAAAGTAGGTGGTCACATTAATGTGACTGGACTGTGTATAATAATAACTCTCTAAATATAATAATCTTTACATATATATAATTCTTCTATGCATGTGTTTGCCACTGAAGTCCTCCTAAAAAGACTTGACCGATTTTATAGAAATTTTTTGTATGTATTTCAGTGGGTTCCTGGATGGTTTTGGATTCACAATTGGACCCGGTAGGCGGCGCTACAATCATGTTCTTCTGGGCCTGTGTTTGTAAACTCCTTTGTTTGTGTGAACGCCTCTTAAGCGGCTTGACAGATTTTTGATGAAATTGACCGTTCAAACGATATCCCTGAAAATTAGTATGCGCATATATTATAACATGGAGAATATATTCGCGATATGTAGTTTTCTACAATGCATATTTTTTGGTAGGATAACGTATGCCGGGTTCTGCAAGTAGCTAATAACTCTCTAAATACAGCTGAAATCATAACTCTCCGGGTAAAAGTCTGTAGGCCAACTAATACCCAGGATTGAGCTAAATATACTTCCTCTTGGAATGAGAGACTGTTAACTAAACATTTCTAATTGGGAGTGCAGGCTGCTTAGTACTTCTTCTTGGGTGAGAATCTCGAGGCTTCCTGACAATTTCTCCTGAAGTCACAAGGGACGTTCTTGCTAGTGTGTAGGAGGAAGTACGGTTACAAATTTCTGTTGTATCATAAATAAATAATTCCTTTACATACCAAATTTGTTTTGAAAATTTATAATAAAATTTTAAATATAACTTGTAAGTCAAATCTGAGGAATGCATAAATAGTGCTTTGTTATAAATTTATCATTTGAAAAGCTTTATTTAAATAGAGCATTATATAAAACTCACTATCAATAATTTTTTAGTAAAAAAAATTGAAATTTGTCAAAAATTTGATTATCTGTATAATTTCTACATTAAAACCATTTTAATAATTTTCTTGGTTTTTTTTCTATTTGTTTTAAATATTCACATTATTTGAAATCAATTTGAATTACTGCTTTTTATCTATTAAACTTCAAATTAAATTCGTAGAAATATGCTGAAAAATAATTCTTTACAATTAACAACCTAAAATCTTTTATTTTCGATCTACGGCAGTTTGACAATGAAAGCGCAGATTGGAAAATTTTTCCCATTTCATTATTAAAGAGCAGCTGCGAAATTCCATTTCCACTTCAATCTCATCTGATCTCATTTCACTTCACTTCAATGCGCTTGTCTATTTTCCACATTTAAATCTCAACCTTTTAGAAAGCCTTTCAACTAGATCGTGAATATGAAGTTGATTAATTTTCGGAAGAAATTATCCCCGTCGTATTTATTTTTATTTTCATTATCGGTTTGGCAGCGGAATGAAAATTTTAATTTCAAACGATTTTCTTTTTTTTTTTTTAATTCTTAATTATTCTCCGTGAAGGTTTTCATTTTAATCTTGCAGTTTTCTTATTTTTCCATCTGCTTAAAACAATCATGATTATTAATAGGAAAAAAAAATCTCCGTAAAGGTAATTATTTTTACGACAAATAAATTCTAATTTATACGAAGAACTTTCATCGTAAATATTTAATGTTTTTAATTTTTGTTAATCTTATTTTAAAAAGGAAAATCCATTGTTTTAGGAATTCATTAGGAAAGCAAACGATATTTAAATTCATTTTTTTTTTTGTTCGCAGCAATATGCATTGACTTCAGAATAATTGAAAGGTCAGAATAATTTTTATTTTTTTTTATAATTTTATTGTAATATTTTATTATTAATTATTTATATTATCTTTTTTTTTAGTATGATTAAAATATGAAATACAAATATTGTTAAATTATAATTTGTAAATTAATTAATTTTTTAATTAATTCAATTATTTTTAAATTGATTAATTTGTAAATTAATTATTTAAATTGTTTTTAAACTGATTAATTTCTAAATTAATTAAGTTATTTTAAATTTAATTTTTAAAATAACTAATGAATTGCTTTCTAGAAAAGCTTTTTATTTATTTTAAACTGCGTATTTTTAAATTTCAGTCATTCTTATGCAAGTATAATTACAAATGTATTGAAAACATTTATACTGGTGAAATTGATACATGAAAGCCGTAATATATTTAGCATATTTAAAAAAAAAGTAAAATTAGAAAATTATATTTGTATCCTTTTTAATGCTTTAGATAATTATTTTTCTGTCCTTATTGCATGATTTAATCTGGTATAAACCTTACATTTTTTCGGATAAATAAAAAAAATAGTACCACATTCTGTTGGAAAAAAATTTCGAAATTGATTAAATTGAGACATCATTGAATTAGAATACATGAATACTAAGCAATCAAATGTGTTATTTATATCAATGTTTTTAAAACCATAATTGAGGTCAAATTAAAAACAATTTTTTTTTTTTGTTTGGAATATTTCAAATTCAGTTTTATGATATCTAAATATATATTACGCTCAAATAATAGTTAAACTTAACAACAACAACAACAACAAACAAAAAAAAAACCCATTGAACAAAATATAAATACCTATAACTTTATTGCGCCATGTTTAATCGTACGTAAATTAAATTGACGCTATAATTCAGTAGCATTAGGAATATCTAGTGAATTTAAGCCATTCTTAATGATTGTCAGAATGAACTATTTTATGCAATTACTTTTAATATGCAATTTTATTTCCCAAATAATGAAAGCAATCCAATTATTGTAGCCATTGTTTTAAAAGAACATTTTTTTTTAAAATGGATAATGTTATTTATAAATAGAAGTAGTTTTAAAAGATACAAATGCAAATAGCAGTAATCGTATTTCTTATTACAAACTGTTCCATTTATTGCAATGGAATGGGACATTTTGTTATTATGAAACTTGTTTGTATTAAATTGGTTTTCAAAACCAAGATAAATATATAGCTTTTATACGTTTTTTTTTTTTTTTTTTTTTTGAAAAATTAGGTGATTTAATGAAACATTCTTTTATTTAATTATTCTTTAATTTTAATTGATGGATATAATTTGTTGTTCTTTATAGTTTAAAATGTTTCTAGGATCGGATTTGTTCTGATGAATGCTTTTTTTTTTTCTAAATAACTCATTTAATTTATGTTCTCTATTAAGCAAAATGATGAAACATCGCCAAGTAATTGCTCAGTAGTATCTCCTATTGATCTTGATGAATGTTGTTGTTGCAAATCTCCGAAGTTCCAGCTTAATTAGCCAGTGCTCTGGTCTTTTGGTACCACAGGCTTCAGGTTCGAATCGTGGCGGTGGCATGGATGTTTGTGAGTGATTCGAATCCACTTTAAACTGTAGATCCCGGTCTAATTAGCTAAAAGTTTTCACACAATGTTCGTAGAGTGACAAAAGCAAACCAAATCTACAATCATTGACAATTTTCTACTAAAGTGTAGTAGTTATAATTTTTAAACATTTTTTTCCCGAATACCTTATCAGTATCATCAAAGTTATCACCATCATCGCGATATTTTAATATTTTGCTTGTTTTATTGAATAATGATTTTTAGAAACAAACAATTATCACACCAAATTAAATGTCGTAAATAACATAAGCTATAAATAATAAACACTTCAAATAATTAAAGTTAAACAATTATTTACAAGATTAAAAAAACCTATTAACTGATGTCTTGTTAGTTACTAAGGTATAAATAAAGATACCCTTCTTGTACCGAATTTTTTTCCGTATCATAATATCCAACAACAATCTATTCTGACATTTTGTTAATTAAGAATTAATGATATTAACTTTTTTTCTTTGCAATTTTTGTACGATAAGGTCTTTCTATCGAATATTTCATGAGAGGTTTTCCTAGTTTGTTTACGCAGAATGATTATTGTTAACAAACAAGCTTATTCATTTACAAAATCATTTTTCTTCTGATAAATTTCTATTGTTTTGACAAAATCCTACTGCATTGATGCCTCTTCTGCTCAAACAGAATAAATACTCTTTTCTTAAAGTTAATGGTACGAAAGATGGAAAAAATTTTCCTTTTTGAAGTGCGTTGCAATTAAAGATTGTTGTGCAATTCGTCTTTTTTCAAGAAATATTCTAATGTAGTTAATTAGTTTGACAACACAAAGAGTGGGTTCTGTTCTGTAAGTGAGTATTTTTCACTTATTTCTGCCAATTAACTTCTTATTTTTATACCAACAGCTGCATTGTATAGACTACATATAATGAATGGAATTTGTGTTTATATACATATTTCTTGCCGCATTAACTCGCTTTTGAATATCTGTGCTTTGATTATTTAATTGTGCGTTTAATTTTCTAAGGTTTTATCTTTAACAATCATATAAGGAATTGTATAAGAATAATTTTATTATATTTTTGTTTTTTATTTATCAATTTAGATACAATTTTATTAAAATTTTTTTTTTTTACTTATAATTACAACTTAGAATATGATTTATATATTTATTGGTAACACACAAAAAAAAATGAGCATTACAGTTAATAATATAATTTTGTTATATAATTTTATTATATAATATGATTTTGTTATATAATATAATTTTTAATATTTGTAATTTAGTAATTTTTGTATTATTATATAGCAAATTAAAAATATATATTTGTTATATAATTTAAAAACGTCGAGGCGTATCATAAAAATTTGTTTCCAACGATCTTATTTATATTTTTGTACAAATGGATTTGTTTATAATTGAACCACTTTTCAATAATTATTACTTAAAGTGTAGATAGTGCAGCTGTTTTGTAACTGGTTGTGGTTGGGTGAGATATAGGTTTGAGAACTCACAGCTTTATTGACACATGCATAAACACCACTCACGTACAATTAGAAATGCACAGTATTTAGCACATTTAAAGGCAGATAATTATAGATTCGTGGAAGGATTCCACTTCTAAGCCGAAAACCCGAAACTCTGCTACTCGCAGGGTGCGCGAAATATACTTCCTCTCCTGGTGAGAATCTATAGGCCAACTAACCATTTCAACTGAATGCCACAAGAGGCGTTCTTGCCAGTGGCTAGGAGGAATAGTTACAATTAAAGATTATGCACTCAACGATCATTGACATTTAATGAGTTTTTATTACCTTTAGTATTTTTAACTTAGACACGTAAAATTTGTATTTCACGAAACAAAAATAATTTTAATAATAATTATTTAATAATATAATAATTTTGTGTACGAGCATTAAATTTTTTATCAAAAATGGATGCTAAACTATTAGTTTGAAAGAATTCATATCTTTGTGAAAATTTTTCAAGGTATATAACAAGAAAGTAAAAGAATTGTATTGCCTTTTTCTCATGAAATGTTTTATTTTGCTGCTTTGCTTTACACAGAGTATTTTTAAAGATTTAAAACATTGTTCGAAATGTATTAATTTAAAAAATGTATAAATATTTATTTTCCCTAAAGCCAAAAGAAGGGATCATTATATACGTATATATAAATGAAAATTAATTTTTTACGCTAAATTTTTTTATTACGCTTTATTTTTATTTTTACGTTAATTTTTTAAATTATTATTATTTTAAAAACAATAGTATACAATTATAAAATCCTATGTTCGTTAAAATAAAATCTTATTTATTTTTATTGTAGAATAATTTAAAAAAGAATAAAGAAATTTGAATAATTTAAAAAAATAACTTAAAAATAAATGTATTTCGGATCACAAATTTAAATAACACACACACAAAAAAAAAGTTAAAATATATCAATTTTCTGAATTCCTTATTCAGTCAATTTTTTATTTGGAAGAAAAATGTTTTTTTTTTTTAAATTTATTCATTTATCTTGTTAAAATAATTGAATTCAATTTCTAGATTTAAATAAGTAAATTCACTTATGGAAGAAATAATAATTTTAAAATATAAAATTTGAAATTGGAAGCAATTTTCTGCAAACGATGGATGATGCCAAAAGAGAAAATGCAAATATCACTTTATTTCTTTATCTTTTAATTTTACTTGGAAATAATATCGTCTGAAATTTTACCAGTCCTCTTTTCTGCTTATTCGACTTTTTTAAGTGGATGGTTTCGAATGTCTTCGAACTATGAACTTTATTACATTTAGTAATTTTTCTTTTAAGATTTGTAGAATGTAGAAAAAAATATGGTAAAGATTCAGTTTTAGGTAGAGATTTTATTGTTGTTTTATAAGTTTTTTTTAACATGCTTTATAAGCTTTTTTAAACAAGAATTTAAAATATAAATTTTGCTTGAAATAATATTGTCTGAAATTTTACCAATCCTCTTTTCTACTTATTCGACGTTTTTTAACTGGATGGTTTCGAATGTCTTGCGAACTATGAACTTTATTACATTTAGTAATTATTTTTTAAAGATTTATAGCATAAAGAAAAAAAAATATGGTAACGATTCAGTTTGGGTAGAGATTTTATTGTTGTTTTATAAACTTTTTTTTAAAAACAAAATTTAAAATATTAATTTTACTTGAAATAATATCGTCTGAAATTTTACCAATCTTCTTTTCTACTTATTCGACGTTTTTTAAGGATAATTTCGAATGTCTTACGAACTGTGAACTTTATTACATTTAATAATCTATCTTTAAAATTTATAAAATAAAGGAAAAAAAAAAATATTTTAAAGATTCAGTTTTAGGTAATGATTTTATTGTTGTTTTATAAGCTTCTTTTAAACAATTTAAAATATTAAATTCTTTAAAATATAAATTTTACTTGAAATAATATCGTCTGAAATTTTACCAATCCTTTTTTCTGCTTATTCGACTTTTTTAAAAAATGGATGGTTTCGAATATAAACTCTTACGAACTATGAACTTTATTACGTTTAATAATTTTTTTTTAAAAGTTTTATAAAATAAAGAAAAAAAGTATAGTAAAAATTAGTGATTTTATTGTTGTTTTTATAGGCCTTTTTTTTTTTTTTTTGTAACAAGAATTGAAAATATTAAAATGGAATGTTATTTTCATTTCTTTTGCTTCCATACATTTTTAGAAAAACATAACGGAATAAAATGTTTTGAAAAATAACATAAATGGATGAAATATCAACTGTTTTTTGTTTGTTCTTATAAATAAATGGAATTTCGCATGTATTTTGTATATTACATTGGATAGATCGTTCAAATATCATCCATTTTGCTATTTCTGCAATTCCATTATTTTCTTTTTTTATCAGATGTTTTTTTTTTTTTTTTTTTTTTGTATTTGTAAAATCTAGGTTTATAGTAACATACAAACTTGGGACTTCTTTTTGATGGATGAATACAAAATGTTTCAGCAGATATTTTTAGAATATAGTAATCTCTGTGCAATCCATTTACGCAACAATTTCTTAAACTATTTCTTTATAGAGAAATCCCATCTGTTTATATTGTATTCACAAATAAGAATTTCTCAATTTTCTTTTTAAAGAAGTGCTTTTGTGTAACTATTCAGTATTATGGCGTGTCAAATTTTTGTTAAAAGAATACGATGCATGTTTTCAAGTTTTTGTTTTCTCATAAAATATTTATTATGTCATGCCACAAACGAATTATTTATTTCCTACATAATAATAATGAATCGAATATTGTTGGATTATTTTCGTAAGATGAAGAAATTTGTCGTTAAAGGCGTGAATTTTCACAAGCTTCATTATTTTTCTTTTCTAACACTAAATAAATTTTTCGATGATAATCTAAAAATAATATTTTTGAGTAAATGTAATGTAATATTTTTTTTAAAAAATTACATTTATTTTGTGATTTAATGGCTTGCTATATTTGAATGAAATTATTAGTTATTAAAGCTTATTAGTTTTGAATGAAATGCTAAAGCTTATTAGTTTTGAATGAAATGCGAACCTTACAACCTCATAATTACATAAAAATGATGCACAGATAAGAAAAAAATAACCTTAAATTATTTTATTTTAATAAGCTGTTAATAAAAAAAATATTGATGAAAATTTAAAATC
Organism: Caerostris extrusa; assembly: GCA_021605095.1. Lineage (NCBI taxonomy): Eukaryota > Metazoa > Arthropoda > Arachnida > Araneae > Araneidae > Caerostris > Caerostris extrusa. The sequence goes on along the minus strand of BPLR01008962.1, from coordinate 69,424 downwards.
AAAACTTATGATTAACTTTTTAATTCAAATTTTCCTGCTAAGCAGGCTGGCCACAATCACACAATTAATATCCTTATGCAATTATTTAAAGTGGGCAATTAATATCCTTGTGAAATTTATTATAAAAATTATTTTATAAAAAAATTTATTAATAATTTTTTATGGAAAAATAATTTTTAATAATTATAATATTTATTATGGAAAAATAATTTTCAATAATTATAATATTTTTATGGAAAAATTATTTAAAAATTTTATTATTTTTAAAATTATTTTTTTTTCTATTTTATTTTATCAAAATTATTTGATATGGAAAAAAATTTATAATAACGATATAAAGTTTTAGTAGTAAAAAGAAACTGAATAGATAATTATATATATTACTATAACAATATTAAATTCAAAATTTTAATAATAAACATTTAAAAATTTCATATCATACGTAAAAAAGAACGAGATATTAAGAATTTGTTACGAATTTTTAAAGATGATCTTACAATAAGTTATGCATGTATGCTTCTAAGCGTACATAAGTCTCAAAAATAAAACCAATTCTTATGGAAAATAAAACGTTTTCGTTTCCTTTTTTTTTTTTTATTCAAGACGTTTCCTTATTTGATGTATATTTTTGATAATTATAATATTTCGCTTCGATTATAATTATGCCCCACATTAAAGTAATTTTTACTTGTTATTTTATATACATTTATTTGTAATTTGTTTATTTACTTTGCAAATCAGATTAAAATTTAATATAGAATTTTGTATAGCATTTAAAATACCATTTAAATTTATATATCTTTAATAAATTATCTTTAATAATTTTTAATGATGTATTAATTACATTCATTAATATTACTTTATACATTATCGCTTTCAATAAATTCCAAAAATTTATTTATCATTAATGAATTTTTTATACTAATGATTTATAAATTGCATTAGTTAATATTATTTTATACTTTATCTTTTTCTATATATTCCAAAATTTGTTTATCGTTAATGAATTTTTTTATGAAATGTATATAAAATACATTAATTAATATTATTTTATGCATTATCTTTTTACTATGCATTCCAAAAATGCATTAATTGTTAATAAATTTTTTTTATTAATGATGTATAAAATAATATTAATTAATGTAATTTATATATTATTAATAAAAAATTTATTAATCGTTTTATTAATGATATATAAATTACATTAATTAATACTATTTTATACATTATCTTTTTCTATAAATTCCAAAATTTATATAGCTTTAATATATATACATATATTAGCTTAAAATCTTTCTTATAATTTTGTAAGCTTTACATTTATTACATGTTATAGTGACATGATAGATAAACGAAAAATATTTATAAAATTTCTTCATAGCCCTCATAAAAACTTCCATTGGAATAAAAATGAATGCCAGAAAATGTGAAGAATGACCAAAATATTTTCTCTGTCGTAAACGATGGCATCTTCGACTATTAAACTTTTTCTTACACATTCGACAAATTTCAGCACTGTGCAATTTCATTGTCATGTTGATCAATAATCCCACCATCCATTTCCTGCCACCAAAACGTTGTTGAAATTTTATGTTCAGTTCTTTTGATATGCAAATAAGGTGATCAAACCTTCATCTTGAAAACATCGTCTGCTCATTTGCAGTGGAAGGATCCTTAGCACTTCGAGTCGACCGCAAACAGCGCCATCTGACGGCGCATCCTCTCGAAATCATTTCCCTCAGCAACACTCACAAGCATTGGTGACTTTGGTAAAGCGCGGAGTTAGAATAAAGTTGTCAGATGCTAGAATCGTTTGCTGCATTCTAAGAATTCGAATTGTCGAATTAACGAACTTATTCTTGTTAGGTTAATTTTTTATTTTATTTTGTTATATTTTCGTCTTTATAATTTTTTTTTAATCTAATCGGGAATAATATTTTAATTCTAAAATCACCAAGAAGTTCGTTTTGATTCTTGCTGTCCTATGTTTGAACGAATATTTTTAAATATATTTTCTCGTAATGTTTTCTAGCTTGGAACGAATTTTTATTTGAACGATTTTTTTCGTTTGAGAACGATTTTTTTCATTTGAAAACGATTTTTCAGTGAATTTATTTATTTATTATTATTGTTATTATTATTTTACCAAATCACGTGCTATTCTGGTTTTGTCCACATCTGAATGGTTAAAATGGCTGAAAGTGGTTCCGGCGAAAAGGTATTGTGATTTTATTTAAATCTGTTTTAAATTTTCATTTTTCTGTTTTAAATTATTAAATTATTAAATCTGTTTTAAATTATTTAAACTCTTAGATTATATATATTTTTAAAATTTTTTTAATTGGACTCTTTATTTTGAAAGTTCGTTGTAAACAGGATACAAGGAAATTTTACTTTAATAGAACTTAATGGAAACAAATAACATTTATTATTTTTCTTCATTTAAATATTTATTGAAAACTATTTGTTTGTTAAATTTTCTTAAAAGTATTTTATATAAAAGGAAAAAATATTATTGAAATCTATTATTTATATGAAATTTAAATAAATATTTTCCTAAGAATATCTAAAGGTGTAGAAAAAGTATTTTTTTTTCACTTTTGAAATAAATGGTCCATTTAAATAAACTTTTGTATTTAGCTGTATTTAAGAATTTTAAATTTTTTATTTAATGAAATTACAGAGTTTAATTTTTTCTGTGTTAATTTTTTTTTTTCTATGAAAGAACATGAAGCTTTTTTTCCCTTACTAAATTTCCGAGTCTTAATTTATGTTTTAATTTTAAAATAAAACGCAAATTTTTATTGATTGATTAGTATTTAAATTCTAAAAAAAATTTTTTATTAAAAATTAAAACTGTTACTTTTTCCCTCAAAAATCATTTCCAAAATTTCAATGATTCAGTTCTAATTTTAGATAAATTTAGAAGCAGTAATATATTTTATAACATATTTTTCACAATAAAAACCAGTGAATTGTTAACTATTAACAATGATAAAATTAAAAAAAATTAAATAAAAAATGTATAAAGTTAGTACATAGATGCTATAAACTATTTCCTTATTTATTATTGTGAATTTTTCTGCTTATAATATCTGTTGTTTTTAACTCATGCAATTAAACTAAAATAAGCAATAAAAGTCAAATTTGATATTTTACTTTAAAATTATTCTAAGAAAATTAACAAATTATATTCTTAAACAATAATCCTTTTTATTTTATTCTTAATTTAACTTTTCCTTTTTGTCAATAAAAGGCAAATATGTTACTGTATTTTAAAATTATTTCTGGAAAAATTAACAAATTCTATTCTTTAAAAAAAAAAGTACCCTGTTTATTTTACGCTGGTTAAATTTATTTCTTCTTGATGTAAACAAATGATTTGAATATCCCTTCTTCCATCACAACATCACGTGATTAGACAACCTTTCGTAAACGGTTCAAAAATGAAGCCATCAGTTGCGGAAATGAAAGGGAAAAAAAGCTTCTCCACTGTTCTATCTTTTCAAGGTCACGCTCTGCTAGTTTGTTTCCAAACAAACAACCTTGCTACAGCAATTTTCCTGCTCTCAATCATCGCAGGGAATCTTCAAATTCGGGAAACGTTTCGCATCATTAAAAGTTAGATTTTTGTTGTAAAACCATTAAAAAACTCGCGTCAGATTGGAGCGTGACCTTGTAGTAACTGCTTTTATTTTCTTGCTAGAGTAGATGTAATCTTTTTCAGGATTTCTTAATACAGTGTTTTTGTTTTTGTGTGTGAAATTGAGGCCTATGAAGCTGAAAACTGTAGTACTATCGACTTCCTGGTTGTGTTTCCAATTAAATTTGACCTTGAAAAATTTGTTAAATTTATAATTAAAAAATTTTTTTATAGCAGTTATACTTTAGGTTAAAAATATATGTGCGATATTTTGAAATAATTTCACTATATTTATCGAAATATTCCTATGTATATTTACAACATTTACAGTATTAACTATATTTAACTAAATATTACTATGTATTATTCGAAACATTTACAGTACTTTTTAATTATTAATAGAAATACAATTTTTTAATGAAAGTGAATGCGTGGCATATTGTTTATTGTTACAGGAAAAACAATGTTTCTTAATTAATTTTTCGTTCTTTTTTAAAAATCTTATGTAATAGAATTTAATTAAATGCATTTTTGCATGGACATTTGAAGGAATTCAACAGAATAGATAGAAAATGAATATAACAGAGTTTCAACAATTAATTAATTTTGTATCATGTTATTTTTATTTATTTTTTTAAATTAATTTTTGTAAGAATTATTTCCGTTTTATTTAAAACCTCATAATTGGAATATAGAAATATATATTTTCAATATATATACACGTGTATAAGTGTATGTGTGTGTTTGAGTGTGTGTATGTGAGTGCATATATGTATGGATGTGAGTCTGTGTATATATATATGTATGTGTGTGTGTATGTGAGTGTATATATGTATGGATGTGAGTGTGTGTATATATATATATATATGTGTGTGTGTGTGACTGTATATATGTATGAGTGTGTGTATATATATATATATATATATATATGTGTGTGTGTGTGTGTGTGTATGTGTGTGTATATATATACATATATATGTGTGTGTGTGTATACACACACACACACATGTATGTACACCTATCGAATTCTACCATCTACATGTACTTTGAATTGTTCTGTCAATTAAGAAACAAAAGAATATAATTATAACAAAATAAACAATCTTTTGGTTCGATTCTTTTTATCTTATTAGCCTTAGTCTCACGTGACTTAGAATCAAAAGATGAATAAAACTTACTTTGGTAGAAATAAAATATTAATCTATTAATTATTCCTTGTGCAAGATTGACGTAAATCCGATCGACCATCGTGTAATTCCTGGAGAAATTAATTTTTCTCGTTTCTACCTTCTATCACGCAAACTTTGCCCACCATCTTTTTTTTTTTTTACTGTGTTACACGATATATGAATGAAAAATAACTTTTTTTTATTTGAGCAGTCGTTTTTTGTAGACATTTGTTTTTAGAAATAAAAGAAAAATAAAGATTAAGCTTAATAAAGTAATTCGTCATTTTGTTGAACATTCGTGTTTTTGTACGCTACGGACAGCCAGCGGATGGGTAAAATGAGAGAATATTGCTATTCGGAATGCTATTCGATTTTTTTAGGGTTAACTGCCCTGCATTTGCATGTCATGCTGTGAAGTCTATTAACGTTAGATGCTTATTTGAGTCTCCTTGTTTATGAAAGCAGTGAATGCAACGCATATTATTGATGTGTCTAATTAATTTATTTAAGAAGCATTAAAATAGGTGCATATTCCATTTTTTTGATTAATTGTATTTTAAGTAAAACAGATTTAAATCTGTTAGATAATTACTAACTACTAAATTTCTTAATAGCGGGAACAAAAAATTCATTTTTAAATTTATTAATTATTACTAATAACATTAATTAATAATTATATTAATAATATTAATATAATTATTAATTTTCTATTTAAATTTTAGACTGCGTAATAACATTGTTTGGCCAGTAGCGTAACTGTACATAGGTCATCATTGTTTAAATTAAAAATTCTCCAATATATGTTTTAACAAATATTACAAGATTCAACTTGAAAGTGAATCGACAATGCCTCGATATCTAATTTTTTTATGACATTGTGGGTTTAAAGTATTTAAAAAACTTAAAGACCATATGCGTTGACATTGTTATTACTTTATGCATATTTGTTGTTATTAGTGGTTTTCTGATTATTTGAATTGCTATCAATTTTAAATGAATAGAATGATATCCAAGCCAAAATTTAAATAATTGTCTGTCTCCTTTAAGAAATTCTATTGTTTATCTATTGTTTAAAAACAATAGATGCACGTGTTTGTATTGTGCTCTCTTGCCAACTCTTATACTCAGCCAAAATGAAAATTTTTATTTTATATTTTTCTATTCATTGCTTAATTGCGAAACACACAAGAAAACTTTAAGATATTTTAAGTATATAATTGAACATTAATATTTGTTTGGGATTTGTTTCTTCGACAATTGAAATGATAAGACAACGATTTTCACATAAATTAATTTTTTTAAGAATAAAGTTAAAATCCTTTGCTATGAATTGAGAATTTAGGTGATGCTATCGATTTTTGCTACAAAATTATTCAAAATGACGATACGTATCAGTGTAAACTTATTATTTTTTTTATGAAAATTATTAAATTTTATATATATTTAAAATTTCCTAATTCACATTTTATAAGTTTATCTGTATAAATGATATAGAATATTGTAATTCTGAAGTTTCTTATGTACACTGACTACCAATAAATATTTGGACACCTGTGATAGAAAAGAAAAACGAACTGTATTCAAAATCAATAGTCGGTAGAGCCTCCACAAGAGGCAATTACAGCGTGAACCGTCCGGGGCATACTTTCCACAAGTCTTTGTATGACAGCTAGTGGTATTTTCTTCCACTCGGCTTGGAGAAGACATAGAAGTTCCTTCACCGATTTTGGACGGGTAGTGCACCCCTGAATTCGTCGATGCAACGCGTCCCAGAGGTTCACGACAGGGTTGAGATCTGGGCTCTGGGCAGGCCAGTCCATTCGATGAACTCCATTGGCACCATACCAAGCCTTGGTTAACGTCGAAACATGACAACTGGCATTGTCGTCCTGAAAGTAACAGGGGTCCAACCCGTAAAATTGCCACAACGTAGAAAGCACATTGTCATCCAAAATAGTGCAGTAGGCATCGGCGTTGAGCTTACCATGAATGGGGACCAAAGGTCCCAGTCCATACCAGGAGAAACAACCCCAGTCCATAATTCCACCTCCGCCGAACTTGACTGTTGGTACAATGCATTCTGGCAGGAGACGTTCTCCAGGCAGACGCCAGACCCAGACCCTGCCATCCGAACGGTAAAGGAAACTCGAAGGACTTTCTCGAAATCAGAGAGCTCCGAACTGCGCGGCATCTTGCATGCGACTAATGCCGATGCTGTTTCCTACACGATATATACCGGCGGAGTCCGTGACGTACCTCAGGACCGCAGATATCGCCATTTGCATAGGTGTCCAAATACTTATTGGTAGTCAGTGTAGAATATGAACCCATTTCTTTTGAAAATATATGAACTGCATATGGATCTGTAATTTTTTTACTACGTATAGATAATTTAAAGCGATTTATAAATTGGCCTAAAATTTGTTTATCATGAATGCAATCTTATTTTACTGTGTAATCAGAAGAAAAATATTTTTTTAAATTGGATAATACTTATCAATAAAGTATGTATCTTTAATATGGGTTTATAGATATTTATTGCTCTTCTATATTATTTTAAAGCGATTAATAAATAGACAGCAAATTCCATTATCATAAATATTCTTATTTTATTGTGTTATCATAAGAACAATTTTTTAATTGAATAATACTAAACAATGAATTATGTATATTTAATTTGGGTTTTATAGATATTTATCACTTTTCTATATGTAGATAATTTAAAGCGATTAATAAATAGAGAATTCCATTATCATAGATATGACAAAATTCCATTATGAAAATTCCATTATCATGGGTATCTAGACAGAAAATTCCATTATCATGGGTATCTAGATAGAAAATTCCATTATCATGGGTATTTAGGCAGAAAGTTCCATTATCATGGGAATCTAGAAAGAAAATTCCATTATCATAGATATCTTATTTTATTGTGTAATAATAAGTAAATAATTTTTAACTGAACAATACTTATCAATAAATTATATATCTTTAATATGGATTTTCTAGTTATTGACTGCTTATGACAATATAAAAAAAATATCCTTTTATTTGGCAATGCATTTCCAACTATTTTTGTGCCATCTTCTATATTTCCAAAATCTATGAATTACTACTAATAAGGATAAAATATTTTTAATTTGAATATACTATATATATTCATATATTTTTATCGCATTTTCAATAAAAACTACCTTTTTTCTCCTAGACTATAAAAATGAAATATCATTCCTTTAATTTTTTTAATCTCATAAAAATCATCGACAACCAAAACTGCGAGGAGGAAAACTAACTTCAGCAACCCACCCGCCTGAAAATGCACTGTCAATTGGCTGTTTGCCGCCACTTTTGCCAGGTAGCGAAGGAATTTTATTTATAGAAAGGAATTTTTCTGCTTATGAACGCGAACATATTCCACCTCTCTTCTTCATAACGCTCCGTTACGGGGGCATTAATTCCAGCACCAGGACATCAAATGCGCTTTCATTAAGTTTACTTGATGGTGACAAGTTAACGTTTTATCTTGGATCCCAGTAATCTTTCAGATTTTTTTTTATTCTACTTGCTGTTAGTTTCCCTCTTTTTTTATACAACCATTGAATTATTAGACATTTTAATGCCAAGCGAAAGAATGTAAGGTTTTTTTTTTTTATAGTTGGGTGTTATTCTAATAGTTTTGGATAGTTTGTCTACGCATTGTCTGTGAAATGTAAAAAATGAGATGTCTCGCTCTAACGGTGATATCATTTACCACAGCTATGTTGCAAACATTAACTACTGTGCCCAAAAAGTAAGACCAATTATTTTTTATTTTCAAAAACTCATTATTTATTCATTCAAATTCCTTTCATCGCTTTCAAAGCCCCCTACACAATGCTAAGTGCAAACATAAAATATAATAGGGTTTAACAAAAATTCTCATTATACAACTGAGCCCAAAAAGTAAGACCAATTATTTTTTATTTTCAAAAACTCTTTTATTCTTCCAAATTTATTTCATCGCCATCAAAGTAATCCCCTCGGAACTCAATGCACTTATGCCAACTTTTTTTTCCAATCCTCCATGCATGCTAAAAAGTCATCGGCAAGGATGGCCTTCAAAGCTCGCGCCGATCTCTTCAATCGACTCAAATGGTGTCCCCGGTGGTCTTTTGAGTTTAGGGAATAACCAGGAGTCGCACGATGTGGAACAATATAGGTTTCATTTTTGGCGACAAAGTCACGAAGAATCAATGCAGTGTGAGCTGGCGCATTCAGTGCTTTCGGTACCCATCGAGATTTGACGCGTTTGCAGTCCAAAATAGAATTGATCGATGGTTTTGAAATTCCAACATCATCAGCAAGGTCTCTAATTGTAAATCGAAGGTTTGCAAGCACCCAATCTTTAATTTTTGGACGTGAGCTTCGTCGGTTGAGGTGGAGAGTCGACCAGGAGGCTCTTCGTCTTAACGCGTTCTCTGTCTTCTTTGAACTATTTATACCACTTCTAAACATTTCTTTCCGAAATAGGAATTCTGTACGCTTCCACAAACAAAATTGAATACAAGTTCTTGCTCAATTCATTCAGACATTTCAAAAATAGTCGGAATCAGTTTTAGCGTCTCACAAAGCCAAGCGTAACTCAAACACTAATGAATATTATGACGTCAAATTTCACACAGATGTCAAGGACAGTGCCAGTAACCTAAAAAAAAAAAAAAAAAAAAAATCGAAATCTCATAAGCTCCGGGAATTTTAAATTGAAAATGGGTTTTACTTTTGGACACAGTAGTATTCCACCTCTTTTCTTTAGAACGCTCCATTACAGAGGCATTAATTCCCGCAGTAGAACATGAAATGCGCTTTCTTTAAATTTATTTGATATGACAAGTTAGAATTTTATCTTGAATGTTGGTAATCTTCTAGGTTTTTTTTTATTTAACTTGCTGTTAGCTTTTTTTTTTTTTTTTATGTAGTCATTGAATTATTAGACATTTTAATACCACGTTCAAAGAATGTAAGGCATAAATGATGACTTTTTGTATAGTTGGATGTTATTCTAATAATAGTTTTGATAGTTTGTCTACGCATTGTCTGTGAATTGCGAAAAATGAGATTTCTCGTTGTACCGATAATAACTATTACCTCAGCTATGTTGCAATAATTACGTATATTATTATGGTTAGCTGTATATAAATTAATTTTTAGTATTAAAGAAAGCGATGTTGAAATTTAACAATTGATTGTAGTAAATCATGGAAATAAATTAACTGTTTTCTAACTGTTAGATGACATGATAAATACAGCGAATTTCTTAATAATAAATTCGCTGTATTTATCGCATCATCTGTAGATTTTTTTGTCTTGCGCTTTTTAAAATGTGCTTATTTATTTATTATTTATTTTTTTAATTTGACCACATACAATCTTGTGCATTATACAAGCATTTATATATTTTATTTATTTTTTCGACGAAGCTTCTAGCAGTAAGTAATATTTATAAAATTAACTGTTTGCTAACTGTTATTATTAAAAAATTCGCTGTATTTATCACGCCATTCATAGAACTGTTGTCGTGCTCGTTTTAAAATGTGCCTATTTATATATTTTATTTATTTTTTTCATTTGACCACATACAATCTTGTGCACTACACAAGCATAACGCAAAGCTTCTAGCAGTAAGTAAAATTTATAAAATTTTTATTAAAATAATAAAATAGAGATAATATGTTATTAAAATAAAATACACAAGAGACGTAAAATATAAAGGAAAATGGCCACATACCGTAATTATTGACCACATACAATCTTGTGCACTACACAAGAATAACGCAAAACCTCTAACAGTAAGTAATATTTACGATATTTTTACATACATTAACTTAATATACGGGAGACGTCAGAAAATAAATGAAAATGGTAATAAAAAGAAAAATAATAAAATTAACATACAAAACTAACAGGAAAAAAATTTAGTGGGGAATAATAAAACATTAATCTAAAGAAAGAAAATGCATTATTAAGTCACAAAAATAGCACACTGTGTCTTAATAATGTATTTTACTTTCTTTAGATTAATGTCTTACTTTCCTCTCTAAATTTTTTTCTTGTTGATTTTATATGTTACTTTTATTAAAATAATTTACAATGTCTGATAAATAAACATAAAATATTTTTTTCTTTATTTTTTTTAATATTTTATTTTTCTTCTTTTCTATTTATCTTTTTTTCTAACCTTTTTATTCGTAGATCATTATTTCCGACGATTCATTTTTTAATAGTTAAATGTGCCTGCACACTCCTTTAACTAATATTAAATGCAACATATATCTAAAACCTATATAAAATAAAAAAATAGAGCAAATATCATAAATAATTTATTGTAAAAATTTCGTAATAAGCTGCTTTTTTTCAAAAAGACCACTGAAAAAAATGAAACATTCTTATATACTTATGTAGTGAAATATTTAAAGTTTGATACTATCTAAATCGGGAAATATTTGTGGTGTAAAATTTCTAAAATAATACTATTTCTTAGTTTTATTAAATTATTAACATTCCAAGTTGAAGATTATGGTAGTTTATGAAGAAAACGAACAACGTCGTAGTTTCTATAAAAATATATCTACTTGTGATATTACTTGAATACTAATGTGCATCATTGTAAAACAAGGTAAATTCGTATTAATAAAAGAATCAGGTTTGGGGTTTTCCTTAGTAAATCTGGTAAATGAAGGTTTTCTGTTTTAAATTTCTGTTTCTTAAACAGAATAATTTAATTTAAGTGTTATTGGAATCCTTCTGTAACTTTCGAGAAATAGTTCATTACTTTTAATTCAAGTTATTTTATACAATATTAAGTAGTACTTTTACAATGTTGAGATTATATTAACAGTTGTTATTTTCAATGAAATTTTACGTTTTGTTTTTGTACCGTGGAGTGTGCTAAATTTAAAGTAATTGTTCGTGGTAAAATTATTTATTCAGTGGATTCTGTAAAATCTTTTTCTGTTGATTTAAAAATTCGCTTATTTATTTGTATTTTAACATTTTCGAGAAAAATAACTCTTTTTCTTTTTTTTTTTACAAAATAATTCTGTGATGGTGTTCTTTCCTGATATTTTAAAAATAAAGTTTCAATATTATTACATTAAATTAATTCAGTTTTCATATTTTTTTGGAGGTAGTTTTGTGGAAAATCTGGATTTCTATTAACGAAAAGAATAAGTTTATGTAGAGGGACTAAAAATTTAAATTTAAAACACTTAAATATACGCTTTTTTAAAATTTAGGCTAAGAAATTTTACAATTATTTTTAAAATTCTCGTCTTCAGAAATTTGAAATTTTAAAGAAGTATCTTTGTATAAAGTTAAAATGTGGATTATTCTCATCATCATCAACAGCACGACAGCCCAGTGTTTGCCAAGGCTTTCCTTTAAAGAGATTTCCATGCATTCCTCTGAAACAATGGTCCTCCAATTCTTATTAACCTTTTTGTACAGCAAATTTTTTTTATTCATTCTAAATCCATCGCAAACTTGGGTCGTCCTCTTCCTCTTTGTCCCTGTGGCTTTTATAAATCTGAGGTCTTTTACGGGATTTAAATAATTTGTTATAAATATATGAGCAGGCTAAATTAATCTTTGATCTTTTTAAATTTTATAACATCTGGGTCTTCATAGCATTTATAAATTTCTGTGTTGTACCGTCTTCTCCAACAATCACTTTCCTGACACCTCCAAAAATAGCCCTTGAAATATTCAGCTCAAATGTACCCAAATGGGCCTCAGCAGATCATGCCAAGTCCATGTTTTAGAGCCATTGACCAAAATAGGTCTAATAAGGCTTTTATATAACAAAAATTTAGTTTTTCTATTTATGAACTGTGATTTAAACAAGTGTCTTAACCCAAAAAAGGCCTTATTGACAGAACAGAATTCTGTCTTTTTATTTCAGGTAAGATTTTGAAATCAATTAAAATAATATCTAACTATTTAAAACTATGCACAGATTCAAAATAAATGTAATTATCTTAAACAATAAATAAATTTTCCCACATCTCATTCAACCACAAGGAATCGTACAAAATAATCATACCGTACCAAATTACCCATAGTGATACTAAATCACATCTGCATTAAATACATTTTCACTACAAGACAAAACTGTCTTCCTAAAAGTTAATCTATTAATATTAACACGTTTTGTTTCGGAAACATAACAAAGTAAAGAGACGACATCCACTAAAAGTGCAGAATTCCAGAGCCTCTAGGGCAAACACAAACATTTAGTGTTCTATAGGGTAAATTAAAGTACCAGGCTTAAAAGACATATCATGATTTGTATCCAAGTCACGTGCGCTACCTAGAACATGAAATGTAAGGTAATGCATGTAGGTAGGTAGTTCATGAGCAACCCAGTATAATCTATTGATCTTAATACATTTTATAACATCTGGGTCTTTATAGCAATTATAAATTTCTGCGTTGTATCACCTTCTCCAACAATCACTTTTCCCAGCACCTCCAAGAATAGCCCTTAAAATTATCCGCAGAAATATGAATCATTTTTCTTTTAAAAATAAGACTTTGTATAGAATCTGAAAATTTTTCGTAATTTTATGTCTTATTAGGTAATATTTATTTTAGTAAATATCTTTGTTAATAATAATAATTTGTTGATTCACTTTCAATTCGAATGTTATTTGATTTTTTTAAAAGTATTAATGATTTTTCAATGATTTTCTAATGATTTTTCAATGATTTTCATTGTTTTTCTAATGATTTTTCAATGATTTCCAATGTTTTTCTAATGATTTTTCAATGATTTCAAATGTTTTCCATGATTTCCAATGATGTTTCAATGATTTCCAATTTCTCAAATGATTTTCTTCTTGTTGTTGTTTAAATAATATGAATTTATGTATTAGAAAAATAAAAATCTATTCGAGTTCTCAGTTTTGTATCCGCGGGTATTGCATTGACAGTCAAAATAGATCTTCCGACGTCTTCCGCTAAGTGTTTCAGAAAGAGCTAATTATTTCAAGTAGGAAAAACAAACAAAACTCGTATCCTATTTCTGCCCTCTAGAGGACCCTTAGATACATCAAGGGCTCCTATAAGTTGCCAAGTGACGAAGTTCCTTAACCGTAAGAAGATGGGGGTTCTTAAGGTACTTCAGAATACCTCCATTGTAATTACGTCTCAGAATAGCACCCGACGAAGATTTGTAGGGGTATGAGAAAAATAATACTGCGAGATGAGAAACTTCCAAACAAAGGGATATTATTCTCCTTTCCTCTTACCAGAGTTTTATGATCATGAAGCATGATGCTTAAATGCTAATCGTGTGCTAATTGCGAAATCTTTACGAGGTTTTATGTATAATTCTGTTAATATTTCGTGCCTAATTATTGCACATGTCTAAGAGAGCAAGCGTGTCGTCGAATCTAATGAGATTTCGATTTTCTGTTGCGAAATAGCATGCTTTGTAAGGTCCTCGACAAGTCTTTGAATACGATTTCCATAATTTGAATCGATGCTTAAACTCTTCAAGGCATGAAATAGTTTTCTGTTTTCTAAGTTCTCGTCTTTTATTTTGACATTCGATAATGAGCATTTAGAAATCTTGGAAGGCCGCTTAAAAGTTCATTTCCCCAAATTATATAACTATGCTAGATTATCAGTTTTATTTTATCTTTCTAAATAGAGTCTATCTATTTAGTCTGCTAGGGGATAACATAGTTACACCAAAATGGAATTTCCTTATTAAAATTGTCGATAGATTAACAAGTTCTTGAGTAAAATATAGGACGAAGCCCACACAAAAAATAACCTTTAATAACAAAAAACTATTAAATAATAAAAATTTAGCTATTTCATTATATTCACTAGACAATCTCGTAGCATTATTTTGTCATGTAAGCTATTCGACAAAAGTAAATAATTTAAGCTGTTTTGTCATAAAATCTATACAAGCTATTTAACAAAAGTGAGTCAACAACATTCATAAAAACATTCAACAACATCCATTCCATTCCATTGTGAGCAAGTAAACTATGCCAACAACAACGATCAATGATCAACAACATCCATTCTATTGTGAACAAGCAAACAACATCAACAGCAATGGCAATGATCAACAATCAACAACATACATTCCGTTGTGAGCAAGCAAACAACATCAGCAACAATGACAATGAACAACAACATAACATTCCATTGTAAGCAAGCAAGCAAACAACATCAACAATTATGACAATGAACAACAATCAACAACATCCATTCCATTGCAAGTAAGCAAATAATATCAACAACAATGATCAATGACAAACAACATAAATTCCATTACGAGTAAGCAAACAACATCAACAATGACCAATAACATCTACTCCTAAAAACAAAAACAAAAAAACCACAAGAAACTTTGGACTTATGTTCATGTCCCTTGCAACTCTTTTCCTAGAAACTAAAATCAACATTTGAATGTCCTCTGGTTACATTCAATTTCATTCTTTGAAGAAAATCTATTTCGATTAACGTATTTTCAATTCTCTCTCTCTTTCTGTTCTGTTCCCATCTATAATCGATCTTTGGCATTTTCCCTTGGCAGAAATTTAAAACAAGATATGTAGAGGGAGCACTTTTAGCCATCCAAGCATTCAAAAGGTTTTTCTTTTCTCGAATTTCTCAGACAATTTCGCTCTTCGGAACAGCAAAAAAGTAAAGTAGTTTTTGAAGATTTCGGCTTTTATGCCATCACCCACAGCTGACAGACATGCTGGCACTTAAAGCGATTATCAAAAACACGCGGGAGGTCCGCTTTGTATGGTGATCATTTGTTTGCTTTCTACGAGAGGGTTTTATACTAATTGGACCAAATGGCGAATTAAAAGATATAGGGATGGTTTGCATTTTTTTGTATGCATGAAATTTAGAAGAATGACACAATCGCCCATTCAATATTTTAAATTATGCAATCGATTTCTAATTTAGACATTCATTGATTCAAATAGCATATATGACAAAATAGCTTAGATGACTTTTGTCAAATATCTTTAGCTTATATGGCAAAACAGCTTAGATGACTTTTGTCAAATAGCCTTAGCTTATATTACAAAATAGCTAGATGGCTTTTGTCATATAAGCTAAAGCTAATTGACAAACAGCTTAGATGACTTTTGTCAAATAACTTATATGACAAAATAACTACTTTTACTTTTGTCAAGTAGCTTTTGACAAAATAGCTTAAATGACTCATTTTTGTCAAATAGCTTATATGACAAAATAGCTTAGATAGCAACGTCAACAATAGAATGGATGTTGTTGATTGTTGATCATGGCAATGTATGTGAAATGTTGTCGACGATATTAAAATATCACTGCTTATTGTTTATGACATGCATCTTTTTTTTTTTTACTGCCTTATCACGGAATTTAGAGTATTGCATACAGCTAAACAGAATTAAGTTTTCATGTAATCAAGATACGTAATTATTATGTAAAAAAAAAATATATGTAAGGATATGTATAGTATAACACTGTTTCTTTTATTCAGTAGCTGTATCTTTAAGAGGGTTTTAAGGATTACTTATATTAAAAAAATATATTTAATAAATAAAAAAAAAAAAATGTTAGTAACTATTTATGCATAATAATACGTGCAAAAGGAAGTTTTCTATTAGATCGAAATATTACTATAGTATGAAAGTTACGAATATACATAAAAATAATATTTAAAGCTATATTTGGTCGAAAATAAATTAATCTCTTTAGAAATGAATTTTTATTCTGGCAGTTTTTTTTTCAGAACAAGCACATTTACATAATGAATTATTGTAAAAAGATAAAAATTAGTAAATCATATTCCAGTATGTAAAAACGCGTTCTGATAATAGCTAATTAATGAGCTTTTTAAACCACATTAAAATGCATTTAAGGCACATTAATATTAAAAGTATTTTATACTTTCGCATGATGAGGTTCTTAATTAACACTAAGCAGTCATGTTATTCTGAAGAACATCCATTTCTTGAATAGTTATTATACGCAATTTGTCATTGCACGAGCAAATTATCTGATGTTAATTATTTTTATCATTCGTAAAATAATGGATGAAGACTAGGCTGAAATGAATTCATGTAAATTTCATTTATCGCTTAATTCATAAATAATGATATAAAAGTAAAACATCAATGAAAATCTGCTGATGATTTACTATTACATAGAGTAGTAATTATTTTAATATGCTTACAACGTTATTGGAAATGCAATTAAGGGGGATTTTTTTTTCAATAAAAATCTGTTAAATTTTATTTCGGAATATTTTTTTTTTGTCGGGTAAAACATAGCATATGATTTTTTTTTTCAAATAACATTCTATTTGAAAAAAAAAAAAAAAAAAAAAAAAAATGTACTAATGATGCAAAACAGAATGTCTTCTATAGATAATTCAATTTTGCTGAATTCCAAATTTTTCTAACTTTAACTATTATTATATGAATATTTTGCTTTATTGGACACCTATTTAAAAAACAAAAAAACAGAATATATAATGTATGATATAGGAACTGATGGCCGAGTGACTAGCGCTCTGGTACTCGGTGCCACAGGTTTCGAGTCCCGAATGTTTGGATGTTTGTACTAGTCCGGAATCCACTTTAAATCGTAGGTCCCAGTCTAATATGACTGTAGAGCATTGGACGTAGAACTGCAACCCTACTCCTTAAAAAAAAATCTCATGTGTCGAAACGGCCTTGGACCACCATAGGGCTGTTGCGCCATTAATGATGATGAGGATATGTGAATATATACTGGGTGATTATAATTAAAGTTGTCACTTTAAGTTAAGTAACCACTTAAAGTTAAAGTAACCCACTTTCAAAATACTGTAAACAAAAGAACCACTTGTCACGAGGATTTCAAATTTGAACTGAAGATACTTAAAAAAGGGAGAAACGGTACCTCAAAAGAAGCTCCAAAGTTTTTTAATAGATGGCGCTGTAAGCGGCATAAAAAGAAAGTGACTTCAGCTGCCAGTGATATTTTTGAATCGAAATTACAACGTATTTGGCATGAGTTGCACATAAACTATAGTGTTCAATGTGTTTGATTTTTGACGGAAAAAATGACTTCCGAGTCATTCAACATTTGTGACACTGTTAGTGGAAAGCCCTCCACAACGGCAAGGTTATACCAAAATGGATGGAAAAATCGGTGAAACATTTTTTTGATGCCATATCGCTTCCCCTTCTTCAAGTATCTTCAGTTCAAATTTGAACTCATTGTGAGGAGTTATTCTTTTTTTCCTACAGCATTTTGAAGGTGGGCCTTTAAATATAATCACCCTGTATCAATGTACTATTAGTTTAGTATGAAAAACGCTATAAACCAAAATTATTTTTAATAACTCTTCTCCCTTTTCTAAACTTCAATGTATGAAGCTAAAGCTCCGATTAATAATGGTGAATTTTTCCAATAAATACCTACTTGTAGGACATTTTAGAGAGCCATTCAAATAAGCTCATTTTTAGAAATCTCGGGTAATTGGAAATGAACATCGAGTAGTCAACAAACTCAATGGAATCCGGATCTTCACATTTCGTATTCGTTTGGTTCTGGCTTGTATTTCAAAAGTTATTTTTGAAGTGCTTTAAAGCAACAGATGTTGTTATCTGTAGAATTCTGATAATCAGTATGTGATCAATTTAATTTTCAGAGAAGGAGCCATTAATATCAAGGGAGGAATTATTTGTTGGGAGTTTCCGAATGAATAGGCACGGCCATCTTGTTATGCTGTTGGTAAATGATTCTTGGTGTTTGAAATTCAAAAGCACTCTGCATTTTTAGTTTGGTTGCATTTTGTTAATAGAAATAATATCCGTGCGGAATTAACGGATGGAGATTTTAAAAAGAACTCGCCTTAAATAATGATGGCTAAATAAAAACGATCACTCTTATCAAAGAGTTCTGAATAGTTTGGTTTCGTCTTTTTAGTTTGTTAGCATTTATTTTTAACCATTTAATAGTGTTAGTTTAGATATGGGGCCTGATGGCCAAGTGACTAGCGCTCTGTGCCATTGGTTTCGGGGTTAGAATCCCAGCGGTGCCATAGATGTTTGTAGTGATACGGAATCCACATAAACCGTAGATCCCGGCCTAATATAACTGTACTACTGTGACTATATGGCTGTACTAATATGGGCGTAGGATAGACAATTTTACACTTTTAAAAGTAAGCGTCACGGAGCCAAGTCAGAATGAATTTGAACGAAATAATTAATTTTTGATAAAACAATTTATGGGCATTCGCTACACGTGAATCGACGTCCAGACGGGAGTACGAGAATTAGCGAGTTAATCTCGAGAACCAATTATAAATTGGTTTGTCTCAGTGTGGGCAGAACACTCGGTGTGAGCTATCTGTTTCGGCCTCTCCGACCAGAGCCCGGTTTTCCCGTATATCGAAGGACCAGCTCTCACTGACAGCCAGAAATAACGTGGTTTGTTTTTCGCGGTCAGACGGAGATACTCGGAACTAAATCGACTCGTTTCTCTAGTATTCTAGTCTGGACGGCCCTTTAATTGTAGAACAGTTAAACGAAACTATTATAGCATTCGCAAACAAAAATTCTGTGTATCACACTTTCAAACTTTTCAGTTGCAGCAACGAAATTGAAAACGTTTAATGAACATAGATATCTAAAAAGGCGAACAGCAAAACTGTAACAGCATATAAAAACACACACAAATTTGTAAAAAATTATACAAATATATAATGACAGGGTGTAAAAGATGTTGACAAAGGAAATCTGTAAGACCAGCTGCAAGTTAGTGAACCCAAAGGAAACAAATTGTAGCATCCTGAGGATAGCTTTATCAAGTAATACGTACCCTCAAAATATATAATATTTATGTATATTTTTATGAAATCTTTTAAACATTCTAAATATTGAAACAGAACTCATTTTTATGTTCTATTATTTAGTATATGGATTTTTATCGCGTAAATGCATTTTTATACTACTTTTCTTGAATGGGCAATAAGTATTAAATTATTATATTTACATTCATTGTATGCAATATATTTATTTAAACAATAGAAAAATATTTAGAAAGCTTTATTTACGGCATGGAAAACGAATTATTTAATTATTCGTCTCAGTAATAGTTAGTTTTCTTCTTACATAGCTGTAAGAGCAACGCATTCCTTGAATACCTTCTCGGATTACCGCCATTACAGTTCAAAACTTCTCAGCTTTTATTGTCGGTGTAAATTCATTTTCTTAAATGTGTCAAGTAATGGAATGCAGCACTTTTTAGAGAATAAAAACTTTTAGTTACTTTAAAAGTGAGAGTTTATTCCGTTTTACGGACATCTATGATCGACGTCATAAAATAAAGGCATTATTAGTTGCAAAATTTTTTTATCAATTAGATGGTGGCTGTACTATAAAACCGACTGACTCGTTCTTTTATTTGTTTTCATAAACTACATTCTGTGCATGTTAATTCCACGTGCTTAGTAGAAGTCGACGCCTTATAATGTAAAAATCCTGTCTGCGTGGGCGTGAAGCTGACTGGAGGGAGAAAGAAATGTAACACCAGCAATGTGCGTTTGGTTTTTGATAAAAGGGACTTGTTTTTATAGTCCACGGTGCTATGTGTTGTTATTCTAAGACCATAACACATTCTTTTAAAATTTAATTTAACGGAAGTTAACATTTTGGAGTGTTTTTAAATCGGAACGAAATACTGTATTTACTTTTACTTCAACAATGTCGAGAAAAAATTTCGCAGTGCAATTTATATGAAATTAAGTTTATTCCATTTAGGGACATCTATGATTGACGCATAAAATAGAGGCGTTATTTGCTGCAAATTTTTGGTCGAGGTAGTAAATTTTGAAAAGCTGTATGACGTTAAATTTTTGGCTGCACTCTAAACCGTCTTTATGTTTTTGTTTTTTTTTCTTATCATGTGTGAACATGTTGGGTGTCCTGGTTAGGGATCCGTGGCGCAACCAAAAAGTGCAGCTAGCAAATAAAGTGATAATCCAAATTTGCAAATTTTGGCGCAAAAATGGTAGGTTTGGGCCCCAACTCTTGAAATAATTCATGAATAACGTTAATCCTCAGAGATTTTCTGGAGAATTTGGTTCAAATTTATGTTTCTTTTGTATGTTCTCTAATAGAGATTCTTGAAAATTCATTCTTCATGAACATGATCTATTCAACATTGCTATATTCATGTGGCTATTTGAATTTGGCCATTCTTATAGTATTCCAATCAATGGCTTCCTTATATCTCGTGCATTGGTTAAACATTGCCATATTCCTGACTTTATTTATCCGTTCTCCAATGTTCACATATGATAAGTTGAAATTTGCCGAGCAGTTTTCAATTTTTGCAAAATTGCTGCAAAAGTTTTTGTCAAAATGGAAACTTTTAAAAGCCGTTTAACATTAAAATTTGACTGTACTATAAACCGACTTGCTGCTTTTTTTATTTATTTGTTTTCGTAAACTACATTCTTTTAAGATTTAATTTAATGGAAGTTACCACTTTGAAGTGTTTTAAATCGAAACGCAATACTGTATTTACTTTATTTTATTTCAACAATGTCATATATTGTCTGAGAAAACATTTCGCAGCGCGATTTTATACGAAATAAAAGCAAAATGTCACTTCTAAAGGCTTTAAAACTCAATACAAAAACATTTCCAAATATAGCCAAGAAGGCGAAAAAAAAATGGCGGCTGTTTGGACTGAACTTTGAAAGTTAGTCGAATCCCATTATAGCAACTTTTTCAAAAAACATATATGAAAACTGTTGCTCCATAAAATTCTCCCAACTGTTTTTCGGAAATATCTTTAGATAAATTGAATAATACTTTTGCCATTCCGTTTCAGTATTCTTATAGAACGATTGATTCTTTTTTTTTTGGAATACATAAAACACATACACATCCTGGAACATTTATTATTTTATTTTTTACATTTATTACATTTATTTATTTTACATTTATTCAATTCCTTCTATTAGCTCACACTCTCCCCTATATATATCTTGTTCAAATTTTCAATCGTCAATAAAATACTTTTATTCATCCGCTCAACTTCTTTTTTTTTTTTTGAATTTGTAGTGGGTGACATTTGTTGTTAATACAGTTTTTTCAAATACTAATTCAGTAATTAAATTAAATTAATTAATTTTAGTTCTTTTTAGTTTTAAGTTACATGTGTCTACCAATAGATGCCGCCAGATAAACTTTTTAAAAAAATGAATGAAAATTATTTATAAAGGGACTTTTCTGCAATAGAGTGAAAAAAAAAAAAAGAATTGACTTCAAAAAATTTGTTTTTAATTTTGTTTTCAAACTACATTCTTTTAAGAACCTTTTAAGAAATGTCCTGTTTTTAAATCGAAACGAAATACGGTATTTATTTTATTTTACTTCAACAATGTCATATATATTATCTGAGAAAACATTTCGCAGTGCGATTTATAGGAAATAAATGCAAAATGTCAAAAACTTAATACAATTCGCAAACATTTCCCCAAATATAGCCAAGATGACGGGAGAAAAAAAAAATGGCGAAGTGTTTGGACTGAACTTCTGAAAGTTGTCGAATCATTATAGGAACTTTTTTTCAAAACATATGAAAACTGTTGCTCCATAAATTTCCTCTCCAACTGTTTTTCCGGAAATATCTTTAGATAAATTGAATAATACTTTTTGCCATTCCGTTTCAGTATTCTTATAGAGCGATTGATTCTTTTTCGGAATACATAAAACTTTTCCTTGGAACATTTATTATTTCGTTCCCCCGTTTATTTATTCTTTTATAAGAACATTGGAGGATAAAAGCGTGAAAGTGTGTTTTTGGACTTCGATCAAACAAATATTTGCAGAAATGATTGTATTTTCATGTTTGATTAGTGATTGCTGGAGTTCTATTAGCGAATTTATCGATTTTTATTGTTTTATTTTATCTCCGCTATTAGTGTGTTGTGGACAGTGGATTGTAATTGAAATGAATTGGAATTGATGTTTGTTGAGATAGTACTCACTCAATAAAGTAATGTGTAAAATCCTGGTTTTTAATAAGGAAATAATTCCCCTATTAATAGTGAGGGAAAATGTATGAATAGAAAATCAATAGCCACCAAAGCTATCACTAGCTATATCAAGCTATCAAAGCGTGATCACGAATTTTTAATTTGATTTATTACGTATCAATTTCACGAATTTTTAATTTGATTTTTCTAATTTGATTCATTTATCTAAATTAATTCATTTAGCTAATTTATTTATCTAAATTAATTCATTTATCTGGAATTTGACATCATTCACTGTCAATTTCTTCATTTCCCTCACTCTTAATAGAGAAATAATTTCTCTATTATCAGTGAGGAAAAACTTAATCTCGAAAAAAATTAATTTGATCTCAAACTTTTTAAATTGATTTATTTGAAATTTGACATTCACTGCTAATTTCCTCAATTTTATCACTATTAATAGCAGTGAGGGGAAAATCATTCCTAGAATAGCGCGACCTCATTATTAATCGTTGATAGCGAATTTTTTTAACTTAATTTATCTCAAATTTGACATCATTCATTGTTAATTTAAGAAATAATTCCTGTATTAACAGTGAGGAAAAATTCATGAATAGAAAATCAATAATAATCATGATCGCGAATTTTTTAAAATTAATTATCTGAAATTTGGCATCATTTTTTTTAATTTCCCTCGGGTGTTTTGGATCGAAAAATCAGGTGATTGCTGGAGTATTAGTAGTTGTCGATCTCTATTGTTTTATGATTCTGTCAATTAGTGTATTGTGGAAAAGCGAATTTTATTAGTTGCTAATTGTTGTTTTAGATACATATTGAGCTGTTTTTGGAAATAATATTATTACTAACGATATCTCTTTAACAGTTTACGGAAAATATGATTAATAGAAAATCAAGATTAGTATTGATTTTCTATACATAAATCAATTCGTGAATTTTTTTTTTAATTAATTCATCTGAAATTTCACATCATTCACTGTTAATTTCTACATTTCCCTCACTGTCAATAGAGAAAATAATTTTTCGAAATTTCATGGAATTCTCATTGGAAATTTATGAATAGAAAATTAATAATAATCTAGATCGAAATTTTTTAAATAGGTGAGGGAAGGTTTCGGGTTAACAATGAATGCCATGGATGTTTGTAATGGTTCGGAATCCACTTTAAGCAGTAGGTCCTGATTGCATATGACTGTAGAGCGTTACGGAACCATATCAGACTTCTATCCACGAGTGCTGCATAACAACAGAAGCTGCCCCTTCCCCTTCAACCATGGGTCCACATGGGTTCGTGGGCTTGGTCCAGATATCTACATAAAAAACAACAACGTGATAAAAAACAACATCAACAATATTTTTCAAATTTTTTCCGTTTTTTTTTTTTTTGTTTTTAAACATTATAACAACATTAACATTATAATCCCATTCTTTTATGATCACAGAATTTTCAGGGATAACTGCGTACGTACTGAAAAAATACCAGTTTTATTATTTATATTACATAAATAATGAACAAATAATTACCATTATAAATAATTTCCTACCCTTGTTTGTCATTAAATGTGGAATTAAAATGCTATCAAATTTCTTTTGATACATCAATAAATTGCACAGGTAATGCAGGGTCTTTTAAGCTATCTCAAAGGATTAAAAAAGTTTTATTTACGCAAGACATTATCAAATTACGCTGGTTTATTTTATTTTCCCTTCTACGATTTCTAATTAACAAGTTATTTTAGCATGGTGACATTTTTTTAGCTCTGCGAGTCTGTAATTATCAGACTAATTATCTAACTTTTTACCTTCTTAATTAGAAGTTCTTTATCTAATGACGGTAAATCCTTTTTTGTTGTTTAAGTGCAGTGTAAGTTATTAGTTTATCTAAAATTATTTATTTTGAAAGATAAATCCATTAAAGTATTTCTTTTCATTATTTAATTTTCCTAAGTATTTTGTTTTGAATCATTTGTCATTTGATTGATTAATGTTTTTCCTTTTTTGTTTTGGCGTTTAAAAATATGGAATTTGTAAAATTCTAGCTCAGGTGTGCCAATTCAAATGATCTTGTGGGCCACTTTGGAAATGCATTATATCACTGGGGCCGCATATAATATATCCCCATATTAGATTTCCACCCATTATGGACATTTTTCTTGGAGTGAAAAATTGAAACGTAATAAGTTATTATTTTTTTTTATTTACTGTTATTCTTAGATGTAAACATAGATAAGATAATAATAATGATGCTAAACGCACATTGTAAAGGAATATATAACACTAAAAATGAAATATAAAAAAATATATAAGAATAAATGAAATAAAAAAAAAATGAAATCATTAAAAAATATTCATTTGACTAGTGCGATATTTGTTTCTCCACTCTTTCACTTAGCTTTTGCAAATCGATTTCAATTTGGGTATTTACACATCGTGATGGGTGTTGCGTCCGTTATGCTTGAGCGTGTTTTGTATTTGGTCAATTTCATTTTCGAAATAAAAAAAAAAAAAAAAAAAACCGATTCACAGGTGTAAGTTGAACCAAAAGTGCTAATAACTTGGACTAAGAGTCTGATTTGCTCTGCTATCAACAATCAACTGTCAGTATCTAGGGATAGTCACTGCGGTCACTTATAGTGAAACAGAGAATATGTTATATTAGATGTTCCAAGATGAGTTCGCAGAATATAATTTAATTATTCTGCGAACTGTTAACTGTAAACTCATAAATAAAACAGGCAATATCTTCAATATATTCGCAAGAATATTATTTTAAAAACAAAGATAATTTTATCTCATAATTTCGACAATTAATTTTTTGATTCTATGGATGCACACACAATGTATTTTTAATACATTGGCTTTCACTACTGTGGCCATTATAAAAATAAATATATTTTGTAAAAGTGTGATAAATCTCGCGGGCCGTAAAAATATTCAAGGCGGGCCGCGGTTGGCCCCCCTGATCTACAGGTTTATTTTGAAAAAGTGATATCTCATTTCTACAGATCTTTCGCAGAGTTCCTATTTTAAAAAAAAATGTATTAACATACAAAGTATTTGAACTGATCGACGTAAAATGCGTGTTTTTTATAATCTTCTTCGAATCCTACATTATTTTTGTTTCGTTCTTTCTTGGTAAATTCTTTGCAAAATTTATTCAATTTTTGCGTGCTGTTCATAAGATTTAGTTATGGTTTATTGGCGGTTCTCAAAATTAACGTGCGCATCACAAAATGTGTTACAAAAATCTGAAAATAGTCTAACGAAGCTCTCTAAAAGTCTTATTGTCAAACCTGGTTAAATCTCTAATTATTTAAAGCTGCTACTCTTCTTTATTGGTGTAGCAGTTCCATGGTGGGCCAAAGCCGTCTGCCTATTGGCAGATTTCGAGACAGAGGATGTTTTTCTTTTTACGGGGTAGGATTGCCAGCCTTACGGCCAACGCTCTATAGTCATGTTAGACCGGACCGTACGGTTTAAGCGGATTCAAACCATTACAAACATCCATGACATAGGCCGGGACTCGGACATGGCCTGGAATATAACATACGGCTAGAGGCCAACTTTGTTAAAGATTAGTAATGTACATGTTTTTTCTGAACAGATAATTAGTATAAACATATATTAAAAATTAATTAATCGCTATATTAAAAGCTGTATTAAATCACTGTATTTAAAGCTATTAAATCTCTAATTATTTAAAGCCACCCCTGTTCTAGCATATAAGAAAAAAATGTAGAAATAGAATTATCCTTGTCCAATGTTGAAGAAGTTCCATCCACTATTTATCGATCGCATCTTGTATCTATCTGGCTTCTCTTTCCATTTGGTATTTCCTTATTCCATGAGTCCCAGTGTCTAAATTCCAAAATGGAATTTATCTGTTCCAACTGAATACCTTGCCTTCTCCATCTAAAATAGAAGGAATATTTTCTTTAAAAAAAAAAAAAGAACAAAAATAAAGAACGATCCGTCAACCATTTTCTGGAAGCTAAATGAAAAAATCGATGTCATAAATTTTCATTTTATGTGTTTGTTTATTCCTGCTTTTTTTTCCAACGACGGGGTACAATAAAAACTGAAGACACCTTCTCTATCTTCAACAAAAGCTGTCAAAATTGGTCCGGAGACCAAATTTTTATTTACGGAAAGAAAAAAAAAAGTAAATAAATAAAGAAAGAAAACAAAATAAACTAAAAAGAATGCGCATAGTTCTCTTAGGTGACACGTTTCTCTAGCATATCGATTTGCAGGAAAATCTATTGTAATCGATATTCAAAATGCAGGCTCTGGAACTCTGAAACATATATATATATATATATTTTAAAAAAAAAAAAAAAAAAATTTTAAGCGATAGTACCATTTTAGCATGGAGCTTCCTGGAGGGTTTTTCTGCCATTTCGACCCTGTTCCATTTTATTGGTTTTAACGCCTGACACGAAATACGAGTGTCGGAGAGAAACCAGATTTTCCAGTAACTGTCCTGGATTGTCCAGGGAATTGCTTAGGACCTTGCAAGAATATCTTTTTCTGAGTAAGAGGCGTGTATTTCATTTTTGTGCCTAGTTGTGAAATCCTTTTGATAGGATTTGAAATGGCATGGCGTTAAAATGAGAAAGAGAACAATGTTGTGGTCATAAACTTATATATCATACATTTGTAGTATTGGAAGTAAATATATTTCTTAACTGGGATTCCTGTCCGTAATATAGGTATATCGTGCTATGTTAAGTTAGTTGATGTGTATTCAAAATACATATTTTTATTTCTTTATATATCATGTTATGTTAATTTAGGTAATGCGTAATTCCAAAATACATATTTTTATTTCTTTATATATCATGCTATGTTAAGTTAGGTAATGCGTAATTCAAACTACATATTTTTATTTCTTAAAAAAAAGTATAGTATGTTTATATTTAAATGAAAAGTTTGGGATTTTAAAAAAATTCTAAATTTAAATTAAAAGAAAAAAATATATTATATAATTTATGAATTCGTGTAAGTTATCGAAATTAATCGTCTAAAATATATTACCTATTACGTTAAACGGAAAGTAATGCAGAATACAGATACACAATTTTGAAAGGAAAAAAAAAAAAAAAATTATTGTTGCACTCATTTAATCTATTGTAATCGATATTCAAAATGTAGGCTCTCTAACTCTGAAACTTATATGTATTTTCCAAAAAAAAAAAAAAGAATTTTTAAGCGATAGTACCATTTTAGCATGGAATTTCCTGGAGGGTTTTTCTGCCATTTCGACCCTGTTCCATTTTATTGGTTTTAACGCCTGACAGGAAATACGAGTGTCAGAGAGAAACCAGTTTTTACAGTAACTGTCCTGGATTGTCAGGGGTTGCTTAGGACCTTGCAAGGATTTCTTTTTCGGTGTAAGAGGCGTGTATTTCATTTTTGTGCCTAGTTGTGAAATCCTTTTTGATGGGATTTGAAATGGCGTGGCGTTAAAAAGAGAAGGGAACAATGTTGTGGTCATATATATATATATATATATATATATATATATATATATATATATATATATATATATATATATATATATATATATATATATATATATATATATCATTCATTTGTAGTATTAGAAATAAATACATTTCTTAATTCAGATTCCTGTTAGTAATATGTATCCTGTAATACTAAGTTAAGTAATGGGTTACTATTTAAAAGAAGTATGCTTTCAAAATACATATTTATGTTTCTTAAAAAAAGCATGTTTATATTTAAATGAAAAATTGTTGAGTTTAAAAAAAAAACTAATGTTTTTCTATTAATTTCAATTTAATTATTTAATTTATGAATTCTTGTAGGCTATCAAAATTAAACCTTAACGAAAAAAAAAAAAAAAACTCGTTTTAAATTTTCTAATTATCAACAGTAGATTTTTGCGGTGTTAGTTTAGTTTTCACAAGCTATACAAAATAAAATATCTCTTCCATACCCCAACAAATACAAATTCTTCTTTACATGCAATCCTGGCTTTGAGGTAGGAATATGTTTTTCTTTTTGGGATTAACCATTTCTCTTTTTGGAGTAACTTTTGAATATAATTTTTCTTTTTCAACTACAGTCACTGTACGTGTTAAAAAAAAAAAGATTAATTTCATTTCATTTTGTGACTAATGTGCAAGCATTTACTCATTACGGAGGGTTTTGAGCTGTAAACTCACCTGGTACACAAACAGCGGCTTGAAAAACTTTTCCTATTATTTTTAAGTATTCCAGTACTGCTGTTTGCGTACAGTGAAGTGTACAGCTACTAGTTCTCAATACATGGGCTTGTAACACTACCAATGCTTTCAAATCATCACTATTAACCTGCTTTGGCCAACCACTTCTCTGTTCATCTTCAAGACTAAAATTATCTTCTCGGAAGTTTTTAAACCACTATGAACCTGCATTGACCAAACACTTCTATGTTCATCACTTTAAATTGTAGATCATGCAGACTGTTTAGCCCTCATGTGCACAACATGACCTTAGAGCAAACCAAACCACTTCTCTGTTCATCTTCAAGACTAAAATTATCTTCTCGGAAGTTTTTAAACCACTATCAACCTGCATTGACCAAACACTTCTATGTTCATCACTTTAAATTGTAGATCGCAGACTGTTTAGCCCTCATGTGCACAACATGACCTTAGAGCGGCAAACCAAACCACTTCTCTGATCATCTTCAAGACTAAAATTATCTTCTCGGAAGTTTTTAAACCACTATCAACCTGCATTGACCAAACACTTCTATGTTCATCACTTTAAATTGTAGATCGCAGACTGTTTAGCCCTCATGTGCACAACATGACCTTAGAGCGGCAAACCAAACCACTTCTCTGATCATCTTCAAGACTAAAATTATCTTCTCGGAAGTTTTTAAACCACTATCAACCTGCATTGACCAAACACTTCTATGTTCATCACTTTAAATTGTAGATCGCAGACTGTTTAGCCCTCATGTGCACAACATGACCTTAGAGCGGCAAACCAAACCACTTCTCTGATCATCTTCAAGATTAAAATTATCTTCTCGGAACTACTTTAAAACTACTTATCTGTTCATCTTCAAGACTAAAATCATCTTCGCAGAACTTTTTCAATCACTATCAACCTGCATTGACCAACCCCTTCTCATCGCATTAAACTCTAGGTACCAGTCTGTTTAGCGCTCATGTGCACAACATGACCGTAGAGCGACAAACCAACCCAAATCTCTGTTCATCTTTAGATTAAAATTAAATCAGGCAGATTAAAATTATCTGCTCGAACTTTTTAAACCAATGTTGAACTTGAAATGCGTCAAGTTGCTTCTGCAATACTTCCATTGAACTTAAACTCAAAAGCATGATATTGCAAATATGCAACTTATTATATTCCATCACTACTTCTCTGAAAATAAAAATTGAAATATATGAGTGTAGAATAAAAGGCATGATATTAAGTTGAATATAATTTAAAAAGAAAGGGTACCAAAATCGAATTCTGTCATCCATATTGACTTGAATTTAAGTAAGTTAAAATCCGCATTACTTGCCATTCAATTCGATTTCTATAAATTATTTTCCCTCTTCTTTTTCCCTTTCAAGTCTTGCGTATTTTAAGTGAATACATTTTATTTATGATACATTCTGACAAGTTGTTTATTTTCAAAGAATTATAAACTTTCTTCTTCCGAAACTCTTTTTGTTTTTGAGTCGTCCCCTCTAAATTTCGCCTTTCTGTTTTGACTGGGATGAAGACAGGATTGATGCAGAGTCTTTTTCTGCAAGTCAATTCATCTTTTTAACTGAGGCGCTATGCACCCTCCATCTTCTCTCTCTCTTTTATTTGTATCGCCAACTTCTCTGCGAGAGGTCTCAAAACATGAACGGGTGGCTGCACAATTAGTGAATTTTGGACTTTCAGATAGCGATACTGAATATAGATCTTGCTATTTGATGTGCATAGAAAGTTCAAAGTATTCCTCTGGTGTCTGCAGGCTTATTTTGGGAAAATGATGGCCCATTCCTACAGATCCTTCTCAAAGTTCCTATTTTTAAAAATGTATTACCCTACAAAGTATTATATATGAAGTGATCGACGTGAAAATGTTTTTTTATCTTCTTCGAATCCTACATTATTTTGGCGAATTTTAAATTACTGGAACTTTTAAACTACTATCAATCTGCATTGACTAAGCACTTATCTGTTCATCTTTAAGACTAACTTTACCTTCTTGAAACTTTTAAACCAATGCTGAATTTGAAATGCTTGAAATTGCTTCTGCAATATTTCCATGGAATCTAAACTCAAAAAGCATGATGTTGCAAATATGCAATTTACTATATTTCATCACTTCTCTGAAATATAAAAATATATGAATATAGAATAAAAGGCATGATATTAAGTTGAAAATAATGTTTATAAAACATGTCAAAATCGAATTTGGGCATCCATATCGATTTGAATTTAGCTAAGTTAAAATCCGCATTACTTTCAAATTGACCTTAATATCGTCTTTTCCCGTTCCAGTCTTGCGTATTTTAAAGTGAATCCATCTTATTTGTGATACATTCTGACAAGTTATTTTCCAAAGAATTATAATCTTCCAAAACTCTTTTGTTTTTGAGTCGTCCCTCTAAATTTCGCCTTTCTGTTTTGACTGGGAGGAAGACAGGATTGATGCAGAGTCTTTTTCTGCAAGTCAATTCATCTTTTTTAACTGGGGCGCTATGCACCCTCCATCTTCTCTCTCTCTCTCTTTTATTTGTATCGCCAACTTCTCTGCGAGAGGTCTCGAAACATCAGCGGGAGGCTGCACAATTAGTAAATTTTGACTTTCAGATAGCGATACTGAATATTGATCTTGCTATTTGATGTATATAGAAAGTTCAAAGTATTTCTCGAGTGTCTACAGGCTTATTTTGCAAAAGTTATGGCCCATTTCTACAGATCCTTCTCATCCAATTTTAAAAATGTATGAACCTACGAAGTATCTGAAGTGATCGACGTAAAAATGTTTTGTTTTTTTTTTTTATCTTCTTCGAATCCGACATTATTTTGGCGAATTTTAAATTCTTGGGACTTATTAAACCACTATCAACCTGCATTGACCAATCAATTCTTCGTTCATCGTCAATACTAACATTACCGTTTTTCAGAATTTTTAAACCAAAGCTGAACTTGAAATGCTTGAAATTTCTTCTGCGGTATTTTATAGGTACCTAAACTCAAAAAGCATGATATAGGAAAGATGAAACTTATCATACTTATTTTATCACTTTTATGAAAATATGCGTAATAGAGTGGCATAAAAGGCATGATATTAAGTCGAAAATAGTTTTAAAAAAAGGGATATCAGTATCAAATTCGGGTATTCATATCGAGTTGAATTTAAGTAACTTAAAATTCCGCATTACTTTCCCTTCAACCTAATATTTGTATAGACGAAACTTTTATTCAATTTCTTTAATTCATTTTACTTTCCCTGTCTTGCTTATTTTAAGTGAATCCATCTTATTTGTGATACATTCTGACAAGTTATTTTCAACGAATTATAAACTTTCTTCTTCAAAAACTCTTTGTTTTTGAGTCGTCTCTCTAAATTTCGCCTCTCTGTTTTGACTGGGATGAAGACAGGATTGATGCAGATTGGGTCTAGTCTTTTTCTGCAAGCCAATTCATCTTTTTAACTGAGGCTATCCTCTATCTTTTATTTGTATCGTCAACATCTCTGCGAGAGGTCTCCAAATATCAACGGGTGGCTGCACAATTAGTAAATTTTGGACTTTCAGATAGCGATACCGAATGTATATATCTTGCTATTTGATGTGCATGGAAAGTTCAAAGTATTTCTCGGGTGTCTACAGGCTTATTTTGGAAAAGTGATGTCTCGTTTCTACAGATCCTTCTCAAAGTTCCAATTTTAAAAAAATGTATTATCCTACAAAGTATCTGAAGTGATCGACGTAAAAATGTTTTTTTTTATCTTCTTTGAATCCTACATTATTTTGGTGAATTTTAAATTTCTGGAACTTTTTAAACTACTATCAACCTGCATTGACCGACCACTTCTCTGTTCATCTTCAAGACTAACATTACCTTCTCTGAACTTTTTAAACCAATGCTGAACTTGAAATGCTTCGAGTTGCTTCTGTTGCATTTCCATCGTACCTAAACTCAAAAAGCATTATCATATTTATTTCATCACTTCTCTGAAAATGTGTGTATTAGAGTGTAGAATAAAAGGCATGATATTAAGTAGAAAATAATTTTAAAAGAAGTATCAAAATCCATATTTGGACATCCATATCGACTTGAATTTCAGTAAGTTAAAATTCCGCATTACTTTATCTCCAACCTTAATATTTGCTCTGACCGAAACTTTTTTATTCAATTTCTTTAAATTAATTTTCCTCGTATTTTCACTTTTCTGTTGTTGTTCTAGTACAGCTGGAGACACAGACTTAATTACTTTGTCAAAAGTTAATCCTTATGCCATAAGCAAGTGCTGCACTGCTGTTACTCATTTAGCATTACCCAGGGGGCACGTGTAGCTTGAAGATATGCTATGGACGCGAGTAACACTACCCCCACAACGCTCTACGATCCTTATTAGCACCGGGACCTACGGTTTAAAGTGTAAGTGTTAAGTGTTTTCCGAACCACTACAAACAGCTTAAGTGAATCCATTTTATTTGTGATACATTCTGACAAGTCATTTTCAAAGAATCATAAACTTTCTTCTTCCAAAACTCTTTTGTTTTTGAGTCGTCTCTCTAAATTTCGCCTTTCTGTTTTGACTGGGTTGAAGACAGTCTTTCTTTTTCATCAAGTCTTTTTCTGCAAGTCAATTCATCTTTTTAACTGGGGCGTTATCACCCCACAACCATCCTCTCTCTCTTTTTATTTGTATCTCCGACTTCTGTGTACGATGTTGGTAGACATCCAGTTTAAGATCGCTGACGTCAAGCTTGAAGGTTTGTTTATGTTCTCTCAGCAAGACACCCCCGAGTTCGTTGCCCATTTTTCCCATTTTGTTCCGTATTAAAATTCTTTCTCCGGGCAGGGGATTCCTGGTGAGTCGAGACGATATTTGAGTGTCAGAAGTAGTTGGCATTCAGGTTGGGTTGTTGGATATTTTTGGATGGGGAATGTTTAAATATTCATTTGCGTAAACCTCTCTCTGCGAGAGGTCTCAAAATATCAACGGGGGACTGCACAATTAGTAAGTTTTTGACTTGCAAGATAGTGGTACCGAATATAGATCTTGATGTTTGATGTGCAAAGAAAGTTCAAGCATATTTCAGTGTCTACAGGTTTATTTTGGAAATGTGATGTTCCATTTCTACATATCCTTTCCAAAGTTCAAATTTTAAAAAAATGTATAACCTATAAAGTAACGGAAGTGATCGAGCAGATAAATAAAACACGCATTTTATCTAATTCGAATCCTACATTATTTTGGTTCGTTCTTTCTTGCTAAATTTTTTGCGTGCTATTCATAAATTTTAGTTGTGAATTTTGTGAATCGTTAATAAATCATGTTTACATCACAAAAAAATAATCTGAAAATAGTCTAACGAAGCTCACTAAAAGTCTAAACCTGGTTAAATCTCTAATTATTTCAAGTTATTCTTCTTCTTTTTCATTCGGCCTGATGGCCAATTGACTAGCGCTCTGGCCTTTGGTTTCCCAGGCTTCAAGCTCGAATCTTGGCGGTGGCATGGATGTTTTTTAGGGTTCGGAATCTATGTTAAACTGTAGGTCCCGGTCTAATTAGCCTAAAAGTGTACACAAAATGGCCGTAGAGCGACAAACAAAAACCATATCTTCTCCTTTATCGGCTTAACAGCCAAAGAAGTCTTCAAGTGGCAGATTTCGAGGCAGGGGATATTTTCTTTTTACGGGGGTATGGTTATCGGCCCTATGCCAACGCTTTACAATCATATTAGACCGGAGCATACTGTTTAAAGTGAATTCCGAATCACTACAAACATCAGTGGTACCGCCGGGATTCGAATCCGAATCCTGTGGCACCAAGTCTTTAGTAATCAGCCGCATTTAAAGCTTTTTAAGGAACAGTAATTTAATTTATTAAATCGTCGCCATTGTTTTACTTTGATTATTTTCAACAAGTTTTAAAATTAATCTGTGTATATGTTAATAAAATAACTTTTATATAAAAAAAAACAGGACAAATTATTTTTAATCAATGACAATGTTTTCATCATCATCTGTTCATGTTTTTGTAGGTATCTATTTGTATGGATTATTAATTCCATTATTCAATCATAAAACAAAAAAATTAAATTCATTCATGAATCTCTTTCAGTAATGCTCGTTTTGACTTTTTTTCCTAGTCATTTATATCAACTTCCTCTGTTCTTTTGAAGTCGAAATAGTTGCACAGCTGTAATAAAAAGGGCTGTTTTCCGCAATATTATTTCAGAATGGGAAAAGCACACGAGCACCTGAGTAATATTGCCGAATGGCAACCCTAAATGAGTCAACAGAACAAAAATAAAAAGCTGTTGTTGGCGGAAAAGAAAGTGTTTGCACAGGCGTGGTCGCTGTGGATTGCTCTTAGCCTGCGGAAACGCGGAAGAATATAGTACCTAATTTAATTCTTTGTCTGTCTCTTCCTTAACCATTTAACGTAACCAAGAACTAGAAGAAGCATGTTAGACAATTAGACAAAAAAAATGTCTCAAACTGTTACGCCGTCCTTTAAAACTTTTTTTATCTGCTTGTTAGTTTCATCTGGTGCTGTGTGAAACTTGTTTTTCATAAAAATGGAAGCAATTTAAGTATTCTAAGCGTACATTTTTTTTTTCGATCCTTTATTTTCTTATTATTAGTGTCCAAAAAGTAAGATCAATTTTCAATTCAAAATTCCCTGGGCTAATGGAATTTCAATTTTTTTCTTCTTTTTTACTGGCACTGTCCTTGAAATCTGCGTGAAATTTGACGTCAAACTATTCATTAGTGTTTGAGTTACGCTTCGATTTGTGAGACGCTCAAACTGATTCCGGCGATTTTTGAAATGTTTGAATGAATTGAGCAAAGGACTTGCATTCAATTTTGTTTGCGGAAACGTGTAGAATGTTGAAGAAGGCATTCGGTGAGCATTCCTATATCGGAAAGAAATGTTTAAAAGTGGTATAAACAGTTCAAAGAAGGCAGAGAACGCGTTGAAGGCCAAGAGCCTCTGGTTGATCACCTCAACCTCAAAAATCCAAAAAATTAAATATTTGGTGCTTGCAAACCATCGATTTGCAATTAGAGACCTTACTGATGATGTTGAAATTTCGAAAGCATCGGTCAATTTAATTTTAATTTTTCTCAAACGCGTCAAATCTCAATTGGTACCGAAAACATTGAATGAGCCTGTTCACACTTCGTGACTTTTTCGCCAAAAATGAAACCCATATCGTTCCACAACCACCGTTCGACCTATGGCTATTTCCTAAACTCAAAAGACCACTCCAGGGGACACCGTTTTGTGTCGATTGAAGAGATTCAACGTGAATCGGAGCGCGCTTTGAAGGCCCTCCCTGCCGAAGACTTTTATAATGCTTTGAGGATTGGGAAAGTTGGCATAAGTGCATTCTGTTTGGGGGGGGATTACTTTGAAAAACGATGAAATAAATTTGGTGGAATTAATAAAGGGTTTTTGAAAAAAAAAAAAATTGGTCTTACTTTTGGGCACAGTAGTATAATACCTAATTTAATTTTTTGTCTTGTCTCTTCCGTAACTATTTAACCTATCCAAGAACTAGTAGATGTTAGACAATGAATTCAGACAAAAAGTCTCAAAAACTGTTAACTCGGCCTTTAAGAAAGACGTTTAATTTTTTATCAACTTGTGAGTTTCATCTGGTGTAATGTGAAACTTGTTTTTATAAAAAATGGAAGCAATTTAAGTATTCTAAGCGTGTTTTTTTTATCGTTGAATTTTCTTACTTTAGTTTCTGCGCTTACTGTGTTGTGATGAACTTACTTTCAGGTTTTTGCATTAAATGAGACGTGCTTAGAGTAGATGAAGTTTTGCTTTTTTTCCCCTCTCTATAGACTGAAATAGAATCTTAATTGGTTTATCTTGTCTCTTGTGGATGCAATTATTGTCCTTGTGTATTTTTAAAAAAAATTTCTTTAAGGTTTAATTATTTCGAAATTTTGGTAGGGAGCCTCGATTTAGAATATTAATTGCCGGTATTGTATATATATATATATGTAGTATAGGATTGGCTGCTACAGATATCTGACCCCCTTTGCGACCTTGGTGTGACCATGACTAGAGAGCATATGTCCTGACAGTTCTTAACTGTTTCCGTTTTTGTGTTATTGTCAAGGACTTTAGTGATTGCTTTTTGTCGTTCTTTACTACATTGGACTGCTCATCGACTAATGACCGAGAGGTCGGGGACGGGCATAGGAAAAAAAAATATATATAAACTATGAGTATATCTTTGTTAAATTCTGATCGTTTGTTTGTAGCAGAACAAGATTAATCTTCAAAAAAAAAAAAAGATACATTTCTCATTGAGATATGTAAAGCTAATAAATTTATGAAATTAAATTTAACTATAAAAGACGAATGCCCAAAGTTATAGTGATACGTTAAGATCCTATTATTGTTGCTTTAATATGAAATATTTCTTATTATTTTTAAAAGTATTTGTAAAAATAATATTGATGTACTAGATTTCTGTGGGGTTTTTTTCTCTGTGATCTAGATTTGAAAATGCATTAGTGTATGTAGTTTTAAGATGTGGTTTGGTTTGTCGCTCCACGGTCATTTTTTTTGCACACTGTGAGCTAATTAGACTGAGCCCACACGTTAAAGTGGATTCTGACCCACTAACAAACATCCATTCTACCGCCAGGATTCGAACCCAAAACTTGTGGTACCAAAGGCCAGAGCGCTGCCAATTAACCACCAGGCCGTATATTTTTTTAAGAAGTGAAGCTTTTTATAGTAATTTGCTATTTTTGTAAATTTTAAGGGATGTTTTTGTGCATTGTAATTAAGACTGTAAAAACCGTGAATCAAAAGCATTTTAATGATGAAAAATAAGTAATCATTTTATGAGTGGAAGATGTAAATTATCTTAAAGTATTTTATTTTGACGATAACGTATTCAAAATGCTGTGTTGTGGTTTGACAAACGTAATTTTATTTTGGGATCTCATTTTAAATTTTCCAAAAGTTTATTATTCTTTAAGAGTTTTAATACTTGAAAATTATTTTTGTCTAAAATTGTTGTTACAAATTGCTCGAAAATCAGATTATACTTTGGGATTATTTATCAATAATAACAATTTTGAGTTTTTTAATTAATTCACACTCTCCCTATATATATATCTTGTTCAAATTTTCAATCGTTCATAAAATACTTTTTATTCATCCACTTAAGTTCAAATAAATTTTTGTTAAACTTGTAGTGGATGACACTTGATGTTAATATAGCTTTCCAAATATTAATTCATTGATTTAAATTGATTAATTCATTTTGGATTTTTATGGGAGAAAACAATTTCTCTTATATGAGATATTTAGCAGGATATAAATTTATCAATAAATACCGTCAATAGCTAAATTTGTAGATCGCTGGAAAAAAAATTTCTTTTTCAGATTCTGTTTTCATTCTGGGTTCTAGTCTGAGTCAAGGGAGGGAACAAAATGGAACATGCGAATAAATTAGTGAGAGATGGAAAGTGTGTACGTGAGAGAGAGAGAAATTTTTTTCTAACTTATGAAAATTATTTATAATAAAGCACTTTCTGTAATATAGTGAAAAAAAGTAGGAATTGACTTAATTTTTTTATATATACTTGTTTGTTAAAAATTAACCCCACATCATTAATCACTCCAGAATGTGGGGCAACTATCCCAAAGTGTGAAGCATGCATGGAAGGAAGCCCGCAGTGCGCCCCTGTTTGGCGCCCCGAGATTTCGATTCCAGCCCCGTTTTGGCAACTTTCCATGTACCGCATCTTCAGAGAGAGGTCCCGCGGAACGCACTGCGGAGAATAGTGGGTGAATGTTTCTGGCTGGTGTAGTAATTTTTTTTTTTGGCTGCTGCCTTCTCTCTTTGAAGCATTTCGGTGGCAATTGCCGCAGAGAAGCCCCAATGCAGTGGGATTGACGCGGAGGGTTCGTTTTAAGACTTGTTGGGCCCATCTGTCAGAATGAAAGCGAGTTTCGATTAGGATTGCAGGAACTTTTTAAGAGGGGTTACAAATGTTATTTGTTTCTTGTTTAATGGGTTCTGGAAGGGATTTGGTTTATAGGATTTCGTGATTTTGAAGTTTGGAAGTTTGGCTAACTAACTTGAAGAATTTGTTTTATACATAGCTTTGAAAGTGAGATACGGTTCAATTACATGATTATGCAAAGTTTAATCATATTTGTTTATAATGATTCTTTATTAAAGTAAAATTAAATCAATCAATTGCAAATCTGCTTTAACCAATGTTTTATTAAATTTTTATGATTCAGATTGAAAGCAAATTTCGATTAGGAATTGCAGGAACTTTTTAAGAGGAGTTAGGGATGTGATTTGTTTGTTGTTTAATGAGTTCTGGAAGGGATTTGGTTTATAGGATTTCGTGATTTTGAAGTTTGACGAATTAATTTGAAGAATTTATTAAATATATAGATAACTGAAAGCTTAGCAAAAATTCAAATACTTGACTACG
The DNA here is from genome assembly GCA_021605095.1 of Caerostris extrusa. Classification (NCBI taxonomy): domain Eukaryota; kingdom Metazoa; phylum Arthropoda; class Arachnida; order Araneae; family Araneidae; genus Caerostris; species Caerostris extrusa. The sequence goes on along the minus strand of BPLR01008962.1, from coordinate 29,856 downwards.
CAAAATTTCATCATATTTGTTCATAATTTGTTCGTTATTCAAAATTAATCCAGTCAATTGTAAATCTACTTTCAGCAAATTTGTTATTCTTAAGTTTTTATTATTGACAATTTGTGTTTTTCTAATTATATTTACTATAATTCTGCATTGAATTTAGTTAAATATATTTATTATTTGGTTTGGTTTGTCGCTCTACGGCCATTTTGTGCTCACTTTGGGTTAATTAGACCGGGACCTACAGTTTAACGTGGATTCCGAACTGCTAACAATTATCCATGCCATCGCCAGGATTCGAACCTGAAGCTTGTGGTACCAAAGGCCAGAGCGCTAGCAAATTGTCCATCAGGTTGCTATCTTCATTGTAATACGTCAACAAATCTGATATCCTCGATGGATTAAATTATGATTGAAATAATACATGAATTATAATTTGTTTCTATGTATAATTTTTCACTTAAAAATCTTCATTTCGGTGGTAAGTGCCGCAGAGAAGCCCCAATGCAGTGGGATTGACTCAGAGGGTTCGTTTTAAGACTTGTTGGGCCCATCTGTCAGAATGAAAGCGAGTTTCGATTAGGGATTGCAGGAACTTTTTAAGAGGAGTTACAAATGCGATTTGTTTTCTTGTTTAATGGGTTCTGGAAGGGATTTGGTTTATGGGATTCCGTGATTTGGAAGTTTGACGAATTAACTTTAAGAATTTGTTGTACAGATAGTTGAAAGCTTAAATTAATCATAAAAAAAGTTTTAATTGATTTAATTTTACTTTAATAAACAAATATGGTGAATTTTTACGTAAGCAGGTATCTGAATTGTATCTCACTTTGATACGTGTGTACGCAAAATTTCATCATATGTGTTTATTAATGTAAAATTAAATCATTCAGCTGTAAATTTGCTTTCATCAATTCTTAAGTTTTTATTATTGACAATTTGTGTTTCTTTTATTATATTTATTTATAATACTTCACTGAATTTAGTTAAACATAAGACGGATGAAATTAGATATGTTGACATCAATTAAATTATGTTTGAAATGGTACATAAATAGTTTTTATTTATAATATTTTTCCATTTAAAAAAAAAAAATCATTATTTTGCATATTAATATACAATTACAATTTTTTTTATCTAAAAAGTGTTTTATCCAGATATTGACAAATAAAATTTTTTTTTTTGGTATACATGACATATCAATTAATAATTAAGATAAATAAATTAATTAATAAGAAATTTAATGTGTATAGCTTAATAATTATTTATAAAAGTTAAATATTTATTACTAATTTATAGATAGGGTAGTTTTTTGAAATTATTTAATAGATTAATATCAATCTGTTGTATAATGTTATAAACTAACATTATTAGAAATTGATATTAAAATTACTCTGCACGCGTGATAAATATAATATTTTCGTCGAACAAATTTTAAAGTATAAAAATCTCAAAAAGATATAAAAGGGTTATTTAGCCGTGATATATCTTTATATAACCAGCGTTAAATTTATACTGTTGAAAGTTTGCAAAGAAGCGGGAGCAAAATTTATTTTCTTTAAGTTGTAAATCATAATACTGAGGGTTTTAATATTTATTTTCTCCAAGTTTGTTAACTTTAGAGTAAAAAAAAAAAATTGGAAAGAATGCTGAAAAATTATTTGTTTTTTGTTGATGCTAGACTATTTAAATAGAATAAATATTTAAATAAATAAATTGACAAGCATAGCTTCGTCATGATTTGTAAAAATTAAGAATATTAAATAGATTTATTACTGATCAATAAATAGATTATCTAATCTATTATGTAATTTCAGTCAAATTCATTGTATAGTTGTTTTTCAAATTTATGTTATCCAATCTGTCATAATATTAAGCAATTAAACATTCATTTTGTCATGTAATATTAAAAAGCGTTATATAATTTTAAATTTATACCTTTAAATTTATTATGAAGTATTTATTTGTATTTAATTAAAAATGAATTAACCTAAAAATTTTTAGATATATCATTTCAGAATAAGTAATGTAATAAATTCAGAGAAAATAAAAATTGAAGTTCAGCAATGAGGTAAGAAAAAGATAAACAATATATAAGGTAATAATATATATTATAATAAAGTAAAAAATAATATAAGGTAAAAAATGGTAAAAAATATATTATAAGGGAAAAAAAATTAATTAATCATCAGATATTATTCATCAAAAATATTAAAACTCATCTAGTCAAAATGAGAATTATAGAGTTTTTCATGGTTCGAAAATTAAATTAACTCAATTCTTTCCATTCTTCTATATCTGATTAACGATTACCCACATACTCTTTCGATCCAGAACAACATAAACATGCTGCATCTTCACAAAGTTCACCACAACGACCTCTGCCTGGAACGTTGCGATCCGTTCGATTTTGGCAAGACGCCCAAAAAGCACACCTAAAGTAGAACTTTCATTCTCTCTCTACCCTCCCCCTCTACATCTCCACCCCCTACGATGTCCACGAGTAAATGGGACAGCCTGACCGGACAGTTCCTGTTGCTGATGTGTATGACGATTCATCATTCCCCCTTTCTGGGATTGACGAAAGTTCCTCCAGGGAATCTCTGCTTTTTTTTGTTCTTTTTATGTTCCATTCCCACCAGACCCCTCGATAACGGCTAAGAGGATAAATAAAGATACCAAGTTCGGTTATTTTCGGAAAAACCGGCAATGTGGGCAATAATTGAAATTTGTGGTTTTGTGGTTTACCGGATCGTGGCTTTATAGGTGATTGAGCTTTTGGTATGTTCGTGATTGAATATCTTTTAATCGTTTTATGTCGTGGAGAATAATTACACATTTTTTCTTGCAATATTTATTACATTTGATTTAGTTTTCATTGATTCAAGTGAAACTTAGATGCATTACAATCACTTGTTTCAAATACGAATAGATTACGAATAACGAATAGATTGGATGAATCAAAAACCTTACTTAATCAAAAACGAATGGATTAGATGGTGATGATTTATAGATTTACATTATGTGATGATGCATAGAATTATAGCGTGGGCAATAATTGAAATTTGTGCTTTTGTGGTTACCAGATCGTGGCTTTATATGTGATTGAGCTTTTGGTATGTTCGTGATTGAATGTCCTTTAATCGTTTAATGTCGGTGGAAAATAATTGCAGATTTTTCTTGCACATATTTATTAAATTTGATTTGATGAATGAATTTCTTTTTAGCTTACATTGATTCAAGGGAAACTGGATGCATTGCAATCACTGTTTCAAAAACGAACAGATTAAATGGTGATTGCAGCATATGAGAGTATTTTGCATAAATTTATAACGTGGGCAATAATTGAAATTTGTGCTTTTTGTAGTTACCAGATCGTGGCTTTATAGGTGATTGTGCTTTTGGTATGTTCGTGATTGAATGTCTTTTAATCGTTTAATGTCGGTGGAGAATAATTGCACATTTTTCTTGCCCATATTACATATAATTGCACATATTTATTAAATTTGATTTGATGCATGAAGATGGTGATTATTGGAGCATATGAGAATAATTTGCATAGATTTACATTTACCTGATGAAAGTTGCCTACATTTTCTATTATATAGCGTGCAATATAGGACTTGATGGCCGATGGCCAGCATTCTGGTGATTGGTACCACAGGTTTCTGGTTCGATTCAAATATCGAAATCCCTTTTCGAAAAGTATCGAATATCCTTTTTTATCTGTAAAAATAACTTTCTTGCATTTGCAGTAAAGAATTACGAAATATTTAGACTAAATACTTCTAAAATATTTTTAAATCCTATTGTTAAAATAAGTCCCGAAGAGAATCTTCACAATTGGTCTATTATATCCCTAACTACAGAGCAGGTTAGAATGAAATTAGATGTGAACAATGATTAATTAATTGTACAGAAAATAACCTCACAACAATTTTTTGCGAGATGTATACACGTTATCGGTTGTAAGTTTTAATTAAAATATATTTATCATTAACTAAATAAAAGTCAGATACATTTACTTTAGTAAAAAAAAATTGATTTAAAGGGCAAGGAACCCGAGAATTCCTTTCTTACATACTCAAATGTAGAGTAGTTACAGTGAGCCACAAAATTGAGTATACACCTCTAAAACTTTTAGACTTCTTCCAATTACAAATTAAATATTGATTTAAATAGATAAATTTTTTTTTTTATCCTAGATACTTTAACCTCTGCTTTACCATCCTATAATAACACAATTCTATAGCTAACTTATTTATTACGAAAAAGTTAAGCGATTCGAAGAAAAAGATAGAAAACCATGCCACAAAATTGAGTATACACTTCTTATATTTGTAAATTATGCCACCACTTTTTTTAGTTTCAAATTTTCTTTAAAGAGTTTCAGGAGTAACTGCTGCTTATAAGACGTGCTATTGCACTTCAACGCTTTTAAATAGTATTTTTCTCATTAAAAATCGTAAAATGAGCTCTCGTAGAGAAACTACTGCATCTGAGCGTTTATTGGTTGTAAAATGGTCGAAAGAGGGCAAATCTCTTCGAGAAATCGCTTCGTTGATTGGTGTAACTCATGGTTGTGTCCAAAAATACTACAGAAGTATAAAAAAACTGGATCTGTGGCCGATATTCCTGGAAGAGGACGTAAAGAAATACTGAGTACTACAGCGAAGAGGAAAATCATTCACTCTGTAAAGAAAGATCCGAATGTGAGTGCTTCTAAACTAGCTTTATCGATGTCCTCTACAATCGGGAAAACGATCTCAGTTGAAACAATTCGACGTACCCTTCACCAATATGGGTTTCATGGCCGTACACCAATACGAAAGCCACTCATCAAGTATGTGAATAGACAAAAGAGAGTAATTTTCGCCAAAGAACATCGTTTAAAGCCTATTTTCTTTCTGGAACGCTGTAATATTTTCTAATGAAAGTAAGTTTAATCTTTACGGAAGCGATGGACGATTTAAAATATGGAGAGAAGCTGGGAAAGCACTGGCTCTAAAATTTTCTTATACTTCTATCTCTCAGGACTGTTTATCTTACAAAAGGAATACGATGCTTTAATATAATAAGAATAATAAATAAAGAAGAATGTTTTTATGCAATTCAGATAAATCAGTAAAATTCATTAAATCCCCTTCTTTAAAAAAAGGCGGAAGTAACTCGTTGTTTTTGCCATTGAATCAGAGTGCAATTACAGATTCAATGTCACTTGTAATTGGCCAACTTACGACGTAAGACTCCAGCTTACAATATGCTATAAACATGTATAAATGAACATTCAAGTTAGATGCCAAGGGCAATTATATGCCCTTTAATGCCCCTGCATAAATGTTTCCATCCTTCCCTGCCCCTTATTTTGAAAATTATATATATACAGAATCTCAAGGAGAATTGATTTCGATTTCTGTAATTTGTGCTGCATTTTGTAATATTTTATTGACATCATAAGCATGTTGTAATTTCCACAGAGGTTTGGATAAAAATATATATCTAGTTAATGTAGGAGATGTTTAGATAGGTGCACTAATATTTCCTTGCGAGAATATTGTAAAAATAAAAATCTTGAATCTAGGAAAATACCTAATTTTTGGCTTCCTGATGGCCAATTGATTAGTGCTGTAGCCATTGGTACCACATACTTCAGGTTCGAATCCTGGCGGTGGCTTGGTGGTTCGGAATCCATGTTAAATTGTAGATCACGGTTTAATTAGCCTAAAGTGTGCAGAAAAATGACCGTAGAGCGACAAACGAACCAAACTCTGGCACCACAGTCCATGCTGAATCATGGCCGTATTCCTACTGGCTAATTTCAAGACAGGACGTTGGTTTCTTTTTTACAGGGTAGAATTGTCAGGGGGCCTCTCTTATTAAACGAAAGTTATGAGAAGCGAGACGCCCACTGACAAGTAAATTACTTGTGTGTTAGCTCTCTGAAGATCAAATAAACAAATGTAGGACATTGAATTCAATTATTTAGAAGTTAAACAACATTTATAAAATAAACTTTGCCATTTAACTCATTTGTAGCATGCAATTGACTAGCGCTCTGCCATTGATATCTCAGGTTTCGGGTTCGAATCCTGGCGGTGGCATGGATGTTTGTTAGGTGTTCGGAATTCACATTAAAATGTAGATCCCTGTCTAATTAGCCTAAAATGTGCACACAAAGACCGTAGACGCAAACCCGAAATTTGTGATACTGAGCGCCAAAACGCTAGTTATACAAAATTTTATCATATTCTATGCAAACTAGTGCTGTTAATAACCCAGTAAATGCTACATTTAAAATCATCATCAGTATTGGCACAATAACCCTTTGGGAAGTGGCAGGGGGCAAGGCCGTCTGCCTACTGGCAGATTTCGAGTCAGTAGATGTTTTCTTTTACGGGATAGTTTATTATCCCTACACCTTACAGTCATATGAGAGCGGGACCTAATACTTAAAGTGGATTCCAAACCGCTACAAACACCCATGGCACCACCGGGACTCGAACCCGAAACCTGTGGCATCGAGCGCCAGAGCGCTAGTCTCTTGGCCATCAAGCCCCTGTATTTTAATTTTTTTTTGTTCCAATGCAACTGGCAAACACTTAGACAGCTTGGTCTTGGATGCATTAAGGCAAGGGCTGCACAGACGTTACTCACTTTGCATTACCCAGGGGACGCGTGTAACTTGAAGATACGGACGCGGAGTAACAATGCCCCCGCAACGCTTTACGATCCTATTTGGACCGGGACCTACTGTTTAAAGTGGATTCCGAATCACTACAAACATCCATGGCACCGTCGGGACTCGAACCCGAAACCTGTGGTAACGAGCGCCAGAGCGCTAGCCACTCGGCCATTCAGGCCCCGCATTTAAAATAAATTCTAAAAAAAAAAAAAAAATCGTAATTTTAAAACCATTCATTCTGTATTAATATCGTATTTTGATTCACTAATGTCTTTGTTTATTACTAATGTGTTTATGTTTTTGAAAATTGAGAGATTGAGAAATTTTGTTTGAGAAATTCCATTGTATATTTATTTTTATTTCCGTGCAACAACACAAAAAGCGAAATTCATTATTAAATTACCCAATTAAAAAAAAAAAAAAAAAAACAAATGTTGTTTACTAAGGTTACACCATTTTACGTAACCTAATGATTCTTTTTTTTTTTTTTCCCTACCGCATTACGGGAGAGTTAGGTACTGTATAATGGATTTTTTTTTCTACAATGGTTTATGGATTGTTAAATCTTTCCAAGGACGAAACGTTTCTTTCCTTTGAGAAATTACTGCGTCAGATTCCATAAAGTTCGTGCTTTAGTTTATTGTGAATAGTCGACTCTATCGTCCACTCCAATTATCAGTCGTGGTTCTTTTGTGAAGCGCCATCTTTAATTTTTCCTTCGAATAATTCAGTTGAACCACCCGAGTATATCTTAATTATGGAGCGGAATAGGAAGTTTGGCTTTTACCCAAGGGAATAAAAATTCCCTTTCGTTCTCAGATGGGAATTTTGCGTTTCGTTCTGCAGCAATTGAGATAAAAGGTCGGAATCGGAATATTTTTTACTTTTTTTCCCCCTTTTCTCATCTCGATTAGGAAAACTTAAGGACAAATCGCTTTTCATTGGAAAAAAAAAAAAATTATGAGAAACAGAAAGTTACCAAATTTTAATTTTTGTTTAATTGTGCGTAAGATGGATTAAGCTCACAAATGATATTGCTGTTTGATTGCATATGATTTACTAGTGCTGTTAAGTTTTTAATTATTCAAATTAATTATTATCGTTTAATTGTAAATGTTCATTGGGTTTATGCTTTTCATTTTTAATTGTGTAATAATTATCAAACACACACAGAAAACTGAGCCTTTTAGTCATAATATTGGGCCTGAATAGCAGAGTGGCTTGCGCTCTGGCGCTCGGTACCACAGATTTCAGGTTCGAGTCCTACAGCGGTGCCATGGTTGTTTGCCATGGTTCGGAATTCACTTTAAACCATAGGTCCCGGTCTAACATGATCGTAGAGCATTGCGGGGGTATTGTTACTCAGCGTCCGTAGCTTATCTTCAAGTTACACGCACCTCCTGGGTAGTATTAAGTGAGTAACGTTAGTGCAGCGCTTGCCTTAAAGCTTCAAAGACAACTTTGTAAGTGTTATTATAGATTCATGGGCATATTCCTCTTCTAAGCCAAAAACCTGAAACTTGGCTATGCGCAGGATGCACGAAATATACTTTCTCTTCGGGTGAGAGTCTGCAGACCAACTGACAATTTCTCTAGTACGCCATAAGGGATTCTCTTGTCAGTGGGTAGGAGGAACACGGTTATATCGTCCTCTCCAATTATCAGTTGTTCGTCCTTTTGTGAGGCGCCATCTTTAATTTTTCCCTCAAATAATTCAGTTGAATCACCCGAGTATATCTAATTATGGAGCGGAATAGGGAAGTTTGGCTTTGCCCCAGGGAATAAAAATTCCCTCCCGTTCTCAACCGGGAATAATGCCATCCATTTTGCGTTTCGTTCTAAAGCAATTGAAATAAAAGGTCAGAATCGGGAATATTTTTTTTTTTTTTTTTTTTCCTTTTCTCACCTCGATTAGGAAAACTTAAAAGAGAAATCGCGATGCGCTTTTAGTTCGTAATGTCCTGTTTATCATAATTTTTTTTTGTTTCGAAGTTTCTTTAATTTTTACTTAATTGTGTGGAGGATGGAGTAAGATCCCTAATTAGAAATGATATTGCTGTTTGATTATGTATGATTTATAGTGCTGTTAAATTTTTAATTATTCAAAGAAATCGTTATCGTTTAATTGTAAATGCTCATTGCTTTATGCTTTTCATTTTGAATTTAAGTGTAATTATCAAACACACACTCACATAAAACTTGTACATATGCATTTTATTTTTGATTCAATATATACGTTATGCAAGCACCACTTGTGACTTAGATAGTTTTGCAGGTTTGTCGCTCTAGGGTGATCTTGTTCACACAAGGGCTAAACAGACCAGGGACCTATACTTTAACGTGGATTCCGAACCATTACAAACATCCATGCCACCGCCGGAACTTGAACCCGAAATCTATGGTATCAAGCGCCAGAGCGCTAGCCACCCGGCCATCAGGCCCTCTGTAATTTAAACTGAAGTAACGTGCGCAGCTAACTTGCTGGAGGACTCTAGCTTGAGTCCGCTGGCTCACGTCTTTTGCAATCATATTGTAACTGGGCGTGTAAAGTATTGTTATTTGTATTGGCTTTAGATATATTACATGCAAATTACGCGCATATTACATGCAAATTTGGACCGGTCATCAAGCAATGGCCTTTTTACATCATCCGTTGGTGGGCTGTTCATGTCATTCATTTGTGGAACAGAAGACCCACTGATGGTCTATATATTTATTATACAAAGCGAGAACAGAGTCTGTAGCCGTCTTATGAACAGCGCGTTGGATTTTGGACAGGAAGAGATCATCCTGACAAGTAAATTTATTAAGTAATCATGTTATCAAAATAAATATATACGTATGAGTTTAGTTTATCATAACACACAATTTAAATTATCTACTTTTCATTGATGTTTTTTTTTTATTATCGAATTTGATGATGTCTGGCAGATTAATGTCTGAAAACATTAAAGTCTGAATATCATACGATAACAGATGAACGTAGCAATTCAACTCAACTTTACATCATTTTAAATTTAAAAGTTATTTGTTTTGTCATCTAAAATAATGAGTGATTTTTTTCGATGAGTATCTAGTAGATTAAAGTGTCCTTTCAATTTGTTCATGTTTTTTATCTAACAGGGTTTTGAAAGAACTTAAGAATTTAATTTAATTCAGTACCTTATTTAGTGGTGTTTACAGTAAAAAGTAAGATAAATAAAAATAGTAAAAGTAATAATATTTAAAAATAATTTTATACACTTACTAATAAGTGTATAAAAAATACACTTCCTAATTTAGTGAAGTGGTAAAAGGTCGAGTGTACAGGAAGATTTCAAATTAAATTAATCCTAAATATTAAAAATTGATGGAAAAAAATTTAAGGCTTTTAATTTATATTCAAACATAATGCATAAAAATATGTACAGGTTAAGCAACCATGTTGTAATTGGCTGTCATTAGGTTGAGATACTGAAGGCATAGGTTGGAGAACTCACAGCTTTATTGACACACGTATAAACATCACACACATACAATTAGAAACATGCAATATTTAACAGATTTAAAGGCAGATAATTATAGATTCGTGGAAGGACTCCACTTCTAAACTAAAATCCGAGACTCTGGTTACGCGCAGGCTGCGCGAAATATGCTTCCTGTCCAGGTGAGAATGGCCTAATGTGCCGGGATGCGCTAAATGAGTGAGGTTCTAAACTAAATGTTTCTCAGCGGAGCGTAGGTTGCATTATACTTCCTCTCATGTAAGAGTCTCGGGATCAATTGACCATTTCTCCTGGACACCCCAGGGGCGTTCTTGCCAATGTGTGCAGGGGAAGCGTGGTTACAGTACAACAAAATACACCAGGCACACTTAAGAGAAAAAAAAATAATTAATATGCTTACCTTTCTTTCCCCCTCCCCACATTGTACTAAATGCTTTTTACCTTGATATTGTACTTGTATTTAATAGCTATGCCATTTTAGCCTCCTTGTGTTATTCGTTATATTTAAACAATTTACTTATTACTAACTATTTTACTACACGCGTAATTACTTGCATAGTACAAAAGGTAAAAAATATTAAGGAAAAAAATAAAGTAATTTTAAAATAAAAAGGAAAGTGAATTGAGTTAAAAAGATACGGTTAATTTTTTTTCGATTCTATGGTTCTTTACTTTTTTATCATCAACACAATGACGATTATCATAAACTTATTTTACTCCAGTATAAATAATTTTTTATTGAGTTGTACAGACTAATAACATATTTTCTTTAAAAATCTTCTTCTTAAAAGTACGATTCTAACATTTATATAAAAAAAAGTTTTTTAATGTTACCGATTTAAAAAAAAATAGGAAAGTAATTATTTTAGTGTACAGCTTTTTTTTTTTTTCGAAGTAAATAACACAATTAATTTATCACATTAATGGCTGATTCTTTAATATTATATTATCTATTTTTTATAATAATTCGGGAATTAATATACCCAATTGTTAAAGGAAATTCAGCTGGTTAACAACAAAACTACCTTCTTTTTTTTTATTCACTTGTAAGATAACATACGTGCTTTCATCTTTCGTTAATAAACTAAAGCGTGACAAGATGTTTTAATTAAATGGAGTTTTCTTTCTTCTATTTCATATATTTTTTTTTATTACGGCTTGTATTTTTAACAATCGAGTTTCCCAGTTTGTTTGGAGGCGAAAATGAGGAAGACTTGTAATTGCGTTTCTTGTTTTATTGTGTGAAAAAAGATATCAACGCTTTATTTCTTCGGTTCATTTAACTAATTTAAAGTGGTGAAATTATATAAAAAAAAATGTTTTTATATTTTTTAATTTCGATATATATTCCACTGCGAATTATCATATGGAAATGTTTTGAGATGCAAGAAAGTTTATTAAAATGACAGTGTAATATACTTTTTCGTTATGTATTTTTTATAGTTGTGAATATAGGAATTTTTGCGCCCGCTGCTAATTGGTAAAACAAATTTTAAATTCCAATTCTTGCAGTCTTTAATATGAGTTAGCAATGTGCAAAACTATAAAATTATGATTTTATGATGTGTTATTAAAAATACAGGTGATTAATGGATGAGTGAATATCGCTCTGGCGCTCGTTAAAAAAAGATGAAAATAAAAAAAAGAACAGAGAATACAACAAAACATGGCCATTTGGCTAATGCCAAGTTGCTCTAACCTTTGGTACCACAGGCTTCAGGTTTGCACCACGGCGGTGCCATGGATGTTTATTAGTGCTTCGAACCCATGTTAAACTGTAGGTCCCTTCTAACTAGCACAAAGCGTGCAAAAATGATAGAACTACAAACCAAACCTGGTGCTTGCTACCACAGGTTTCGGGTTCTGATCTCCGATGCCATGGATGTTTGTAGTGGTTGGAATCCACTCTAAGTCCTAGGTCCCGGTCTAATATGACAACAACTACTACTAAGTGTCTAAAACTGTGTTGTATTGATACAGTTTGTGAATATTGTGGGTTAGAAGTGTGACTGGGCTTCGTGATGCTCTACAGTCATATGAGACCAATATCTACGGTTTAAAAGTGAATTCGAACCACTACAAACATCCATGGCATCGCTGAGACTCGAACCACTTTAAACCTATATCATCGGGCCTAATGTGAGAGTAAAATATTTTGCGTAGGGCGGACAACTCATATCATGTAAAAAGAAAACAACATCTTATGTATCGGAAACTGGCAGAAGCCCTTATCGCATCATGGGGCTATCGCGCACGCCATTGAAGAAGATTAAAAATGCTTATTTTATAAATAATATAAATTATTTTATATGCAAATTATGTTTTCAAAAATATTTAGATAAAAAATATAAAAGTGTTTATGAAAAAAACAAAAAAGAAAACAAATCCACAAAAACCTTTAAAAAATTTTTAGTTTTTGTGAATCTGATTAATTTATTAGTAATTATTTATTATTTGATAATTTATTTATTGTAAACTTGACAGTCCAAAAATTATTGTCTCCTTTTAATTGCTGTTTTTAAAGAAGAATATTGTTCTGAACTATTACAAATTATTACTATATGATAATTTTTATTAATTTTTATAATACTATATATATATATATAATATACACATAAAAGAAATAACTTTTCTTATTCAGAAATATTATTACAATCAAATATGCTCTTAAAAACTTACCAAACTAAATATTTCTCAGAAATATTCTGGATATCTGGTTAAAATATTATTATGCATTTTTGTTGTTGTTATCATAGTTGTTGACATCAGTAGTTTAGTGTTTTTCTGTTAACCGTATCAATCACGTCCTTTGTTAGGGATATCTAGTTACTGAATAGTCTCTTTAAGTACTCTTAATTAGTTTACTTCCAGCAATTTCCTGGGCAATCTAATCCCGAACCATGTAATTAAATCATCAAAAAATGCGTTATTTATTAACCATATCACTTGCCGAAAAAGTTGAGCATATCAGTGACAAACTAAACGGATGTATGTATAGTGTTATATATGTATAGTACGCCATTATTTCTCCTAAGTTGCCCGGAGAAATTAAGTTAGTGTAATTTTGTTAGTTTTTCCTAATTGCTCACTCTTTTCAGGGTTGTCGTTGAAAAGGCTAATTATGTTTGCTTTTATTTGAGATTTTGAGATTATATGCATTTTTATATATTGCTTGAAGCGTTATTATAAGCCGAGAAAAATAATATTTCGAGAAGTAGATTTCCGAACTTTCTTAAAAAAAAAAAAAAGATGTAATTTTTATATTTGCACTATGTTTTTGTAATTGTGAAATCAGGATTTTAATATTTCAGATATTTACATTTTGTAATAGATGTCATCGTTTTGTTTGTGCATGCTTCAATTAGGTGTGGCCAAAACGAGTACCAAGTACAATAATACATTTATTTTTTACACGCACATAAGTACGACATTAATATCACAATGAACTATAAACACTTTTTAACACACATGTAGCATATTTAACTATCTACACTAAAAAATGAGTGTAAGGATTCCACTTCCAGCTCTCAGGATGAGAGATTGTTATTTTGCGCCAGTAGCTCCTTGCGTCCTCTCGGGCGGGAGTTTTGATGTCAAGTGACGATTTTCTTTTGTACGCCGCAAAGGCCGCTCTTACAGTGCGTAGAAGGAAACACGATTACAGGTGGAAACATGGTAGGTGAAACCTCAAAATAAATTACTAAAGTTTATTGTTGCCACCAACAGACCTTCTGACCTTAGATTACAGAATTAAAGAAAACAGCATGAATGCGATTTGAAAAGTGGAAATATTTAAGTTATACTCAAATCAAATTTTTTTTCCTTCCCACTGGGTTGATAGCAACATCTAAACCAAATTCAGGAACCCTGTATTTTGGAAGGAAGGGTGGGTAGTTTTTGTTGTAATGGAGCACCTGTAGATAGAAGTTTGGCTTGGTTGCCAGTTGCCGAAGAAGGAGGGTAGTGTCTTCTGTGAGGACTTTTAGGGAAACTATCCCGCGTTTGCGTGTCGTATGCGAGAAAACCTGAAAACTCCACCAGTTAGTCCGACTGACGAGGCAAAATGCTGAACATCCCAAACGCCATCGATTCTCATCGTTTTTTGAAACAGTGCCTAACAAAACCGGCACCGGATTGAACCTTCGTCCTAATGCCCACCAGCGTCACGCAATGCCATTGAGCCACAAATCGATTTCCATATCTATAAAATATTTTAATAAAATTGTTTCTCAAAATATTTAAGGAATATTTCAGTCCCTTAATTATTTTTATCAGTAAATTGTTAAAATAATTTACAATCAAATTAAAACTACCGAGATTATACAAAATTATTGCTATATATATATATATGTTAAATCCTTTATAGACAATTGAAATATTAAAAAGATAATGCGAGTTTTCGGTGTTTTATTGAAATTTTCTTTTGTTTATCTCAATCTATTTATGTTTTTAAATTATTATACTGATCGTTATACGTTGAAGAAGGAGAGCAGTGCATTCAGGGATGACTTTTTGGGTCAACTACACCACATTTGCGTAGAGTATGGGTGAAAATCCGAAAAACTCCCACCAGGTAGTCCGACTAATGAGGCAAGATGCTGAACATCCCAAACCGCCATCGAGTCTCCTCGTTTTTGAAACAGTTCCTATAACAAAACCTCCAGTGGAATGAACCTCCATCCTAATACTCACCAGCAGCGCATATTGCCATTGAGCCACGAGTTGGGCTATTCATTTTTTGCTCATATTATCTAGCAATAAAAAAATCATTGTAAAATTATTTTGTAATAATTATATTATTGATTTTGTATAATCAGAAAATAATTATCTATTAAGTTTTTGATGTAAATCAAAAAAATTGTGTTGTTCATTTGGTTATTCAAAATTTAAAACTAGCACTACACTTCTGATATATTACCAAATGAAAATTTAAGTATCTAATCTACAGCTTCGTTGCAATACGGAAATTCGAGAATGACCATTAATAATGGCCAAACGTTTCGTTCTCAAGAGTAGAGTAAATTAAAAATTCAATTAGCGTGCTGTGTATTTCTACACGGGTCGCCTGAAACTCGATTTGCAACGTGATTCCGTTCCGAACGCAATTTGCATGTAAATTCGAACCTGTTAGGGTTGTTAATTTTGAAGTACTAAAAGCTCTTTCAAAATGAACCACTCTTCGAGAACCATGAAAGGAGAGTGCTATATCATTGTACTGAATAAATTAGATGTTTTTCAATGTTTGATAAATGAACATTGATAAAAAAAGATAACAAGATATTTATATCAGTAACATGTGACAAAAACATGCGTTTATTTTTTAATCGTATTTACATAGTTAAAATGTTAATAAAATTTTAAAATATTTTACCATTACAAAATATATAAATTTATATATATATCTATATATGTTGCATATAATATATACAATAATATTGTAAAATATATACACAATATATATTCAAATATATAAATATTATATACAGTATATAATACGAAAATATTTATACATGTATATGTGTAATGTATAGATGTATTTATATATAATACATATGTATAAATTTATATATTTGTATATAATATATAAATTATTTGTTTAAAATTGTATAAATATTTATATACATAATTTTTTTAATATATTTGTAAATATTTTTCATACATGCATTTATTTATTTTTATTATTTCATTTAACAATATAATTTTTTGAAGGGTTTTTGCTTTTAATTTATTTTAATATGTAATTTATTACAAATAAATGAAATAGCTTTTTAAACATACTTACATTTAACGAAAACATCAATCATAAATTTTTGTTGAAACGTACCTGAAATTAAACCAAATAATTTTTTTTTCTAAGAAAAATAATTATTTTCGTGATAATTTTTATTGCAAAATTTCTTGCTGCTCTAAATTTCAATAAATTACTCGCATTAATCTTACACATAATAAATAAAGAAATAATTAGCTTAGTCACGAAAACTAAATCGTAGCGAAGACATTTTATGATCCAATAAATTTACATTTTATAGTCAATAAATATTTCAGATATATATGTAGCTGCAAAAGAGAAAAACCACGCGCTGCGATGTGACCTTGTAATTTTATTATTATTAAAAATTAAATAATTTTAATTGCTGTATCCTAAGGTGTTTAAATGATAAAAATAACGAAAAGTGAAATAAGATCTAGTTTTTAGCTAATCGTATTTGAGACAGAATCTTGAATAATACTCGAATGATATTAATTAAAATAGCCAAATAATACATAATTGTGATTTCTTTTACGCAAAACATTCTATTTAAGTTTTTTTTTATGTTATTTAAATGATTCATTTTTAATTGAAAATTATTTAAATATAATAAAGAATGAAAATTAATGTATATTTTTATGCTATTTTTAATTGATATCACCAAATTTGTTTTGATCACTCTTACACAGAAGGTTTTAAATATTTTCTCAGAAAAATAACGATAAATGTAACTAACTTTGGTAATAAATTTTAAATTATTTATTTGTTTTCTTTTTTTGAAACAACATTGAATGAATTATAAGCAAAATTGGTAGAAATAAATTTTTGAGAAGTGTGGGTCTCAATGATTTTGAACGATATACATAATAATTATTTTAATATATATAAATAAATTCCTAACTGTAGTGTTCAGTTTGGGCATCCAAATTGTAACTGGGTATGGTAGGTTGAGATACTTGAGACACAATTTGCAGAACACACAGATTTATTTACGCATGCCGCACACATACAATTAAAGACATATATGTTTAATACATTTAAATTCATATACTTATAGATTTGTGGTAGGACTCCACTTCTAAGCCGAAAACCTGAAATTCGGCAACGCGCAGGATGCACGAAATATACTTCATCTCTAGGTGAGAGTCTGTAGGCCAATAAATACGCAGGGTTACATTGAATATTGTTCCTCTCGGAAGACTGTAAACTAATGTTTTTCAACAGGAGAGCATGGTTACACTCTCGGGTGAGAGTCTTGAGACGAACTGACCATTTCTCCTGAACACAAAAAAGAAAGGCGCTGTTACAAAACGATATTATAAAAAAAGAATATAAAAGAAATAACAAAAAAGCTCGTGAAAGAAATTTAAAAAAATTAACCAACCAATAAAAAACATTGAAAGTCGTCCAGGAAACCACGGACATACTCCCTCAAAACAGTACCCATAATTTAATGGGTAATAGTTAATTAAATACGAACGAACGATTTTGTGGGATGTTATGCCTTGCTTTTATCGTAGTTTATTATTCAACTATACTCGCATAAGCAGTTAAAATCATATACTATTACTGGGAAGGTAATAATTCGATATCAGTATTTCGTCTGGAATATTAACTCCTTTTTATGAGCTATTTCAAGTTTTTTTTCCATTAATAGTAAAGGCATTTTACTTTTTCGTAACCACAGCAGTTAAAAAGTATCTTTAAAAAATACTATATCTAATTCCTTGTGATTTTTTTCTAATATCGCAGATATTACAAGAATGTGCATACCATCCATTTCACTAGAAACTATTTGTGACATTTATTGACAACTTTTGTGAAGTGTTTTGATTCATTGCCTAATACATTTTTTATCCTCATAAAATTTTTTATCATTCTGACTATTTGAATAGATTTATGATTACGTTTATTTCAAAATTGTCACTTTGTACGAACCTTCCATAAAATGTATAGATCTTTGCGGATAGACGCTTAAGAAAAACATAAAAAGTTTTTTTATTTTAATATTATTCAACTAACATCGATTGTTAAGAGCATCCCTTATATAGATTTACATAGAGGCCATCACCTACGAATGCTAACTCTTATTTATTATATAAGATTTTATATATTTATTTATTATACAATAATTCTATATATATATATTTTTCTAATGCAGCTGGTAGCTTAGACATTTACGAAAAGATAAAAATGCAATTCAGTTCAAGCTTGAAAATTGTCAAGTTTGGAGCATTTAATCATCAACTGAATGGCTTTCAATTTTTTTTTTTTCTTCTAATGCAGCTAGCAAACACTTAGACAACTGTCGTGATGCCTTAAGGCAAAGTGCTGCACAGACGTTACTCACTCTGCATTACTCAGGGGCACGTGTAACTTGAAGATAAGCCACGGACACGGAATAACAATGCCCCCGCAACGCTCTACGATCCTATTAGACCGGGACCTACGGTTTAAAGTGGATTCCGAACCACTACACACATCCATGTCACCGCCGGGACTCGAACCCGAAATCTGTGGTACCGAGCGCCAGAGCGCTAGCCACTCGGCCATTCAGGCCCTTCTATATATTTGTTATACCAGATTTTATCTATATATATATATATTTAGTTTATAATATTTCATATATTTATTTATTATACAGGTTTTTGTGTATTTATTTATTATACAAAATTTTATATATTTATTTATTATACAGGTTTTTGTATATTTATTTATTATACGAGATTTTATACATTTATTTATTAAACGAGATTTTATATATATTAATTTATTATACGAGTTTATATATATATATATTTATTTATTATACAAGATTTTATATTTATTTATTATACAAGATTTTGTATATATTTATTTAGTATACAAGTTTTTATATACTTATTTATTATATAAGACTTCCATATACTTATATATTATATAAGACTTCCGTTATTTCATTGTAGTTAAGCGCCGGTCTGAATGAATAATTTTAGTAATTGGTAAATAACGCAATGGATTGCTCGTTTTGAAACCCTACAAAACCAACCGGTTTCGATATGGCTATGCTCAGTATGAGCACGATAAATTTATAGGCGGAAAAGTTCCAATCTTTGTATTGAAAATGAGAGTGTGAATTCCTCAAATGATACCTCATATGAAGTGTCAGTTCTACATTGCGATACCAAAATGCAAATTCAATGGAGCATGCCGCAATCCTGTTCAATGCTTATTCAGTTGTTCCATTTTCGAATGTCTGGTATTTGCGATTGCACGTGGGATCTTTCAAAAGGGAAGGGAAGAGAAGTGAAATAATCACAATGTTGCGTCGCTGTTTTTCTGGGTAAATAAATAAGAATGTGGTTTTTGTTTACAACACATTATTTCGGAAAACAATGAGCTCTTGCAAATACAAACGGATTTAAAAATAAGTTAGTATTTTTAGCTTTTACTACACTTACTTAACAAAGGTGCCATGCTGAGAAAATTAAACATTTTTATTTAACAATTTTTTTACATTTAACTGTTTTTTTGTTTTATAATTTATTTAAAATTTTTTGATAGTGTGATACATAAATTTATTGTCATTAGTTTTTTTTTGTCTGAAAGAAGACATTGATAAAAATAATAAACTTCAGCGATAAATTTCTCTACTTTAGAAGACTGTCAGCATCCAGATATATTTGATGAACATGAAAACTTCTTTAAATAAAAAGAAACCTAGAGTGATTTTTTTTTTAATTAACAATCATTGTTTTATAATGTATAGGAAAAATGTTTGATGATATATTATATAAGACCAATCTTCTTCCAAATTTATTTTATTGCCATTAAAGTAATCCCCTCCGGACACAACTTATGATAACTTATTTTCCAATCTTCAATGCATGCTAAAAATCATTAGCAGGGATGGCCTTCAAAGCGCGCCGATTCTTGTTGGATCTTTTCAATCGACTCAAAACGGTATCCTCGGAGTGGTCTTTTGAGTTTAGGGAATAGCCAGACGTCGCACGGTGTGAATACAGTGTTGTGGAGCGATATGGATTTCATTTTGGGCGAAAAAGTCCCGAAGAATCAATGCGGTGTGAGCTGGCGCATTCAGTGTTTTTGGTTCCAATCGAGATTTGACGGGTTTGAGGCCCAAAATGGAATTGTCCGATCCTTTTTGAAATTCCAACATCATCAGCGAGGTCTCTAATTGTAAATTGACTGCTTTCAATCACCAAATCTTTAATTAGTTTGGACGTGAGCTTCGTCGGTTGAGGTTGACGGTCGAACCACAGGGCTGTTCGTCTTCAACACGTTATCTGCCTTCTTTGAACTGTTTATACCACTTCTAAACATTTCATTCCGATATAGGAATGCTCACTGAATGCTTTCTGCTACATTCTATACGTTTCCGCAAACAAAATTGAATGCAAGTTCTTTGCTCAATTAATTCAGACATTTCAAAAATTGCCGGAATCAGTTTTAGCGTCTCAGAAAGCCAAATGCAGCTCAAACACTAATGAATATTTTGATATCAAATTTCACACAGATGTCCAGAACAGTGGCAGTAATATAAAAAAAGAGAAAAAAAATGAAATTTCCGTAAGTCCCGAATTTAAATTGAAAATTGGTCTTACTTTTCGGATACAGTAGTATATTTGATGAACATGAAAACTTTTTAAATAAAAAGAAGCGTAGAGTGATTTTTTTATTAACATTCATTGCTTAATAATGTATTGAAAATTTTTCATGTTTTGTTACATAAATTCATTGTAATCAGCTTTTTCGTCTGAAAGAAATCGTCGATAAAAATAATAAACGTCATGAATAGATATCTCTACTTCAGAGAACAGTTCGCATCAAGATATATTTGATGAACATTAAAAGTTCTTTAAATAAAAGATACCTAGAGTGATTTTTTTATTGATATTCATTATTTTATAATGTATTGAAAAGATTTCCATGATATAATACATAAATTCCTTGTGAGTATCTTTTTTTTGACGGAAAGAATCGATAAAATAATACATGTCATCAATAAATCTCTTTACTTCAGACATCAAGATAAAGAACTTTTCTTGTTCATCAAATTTAAAAGGAAGGAATCTAGCATAATTTTTTTTATTAATAGTGTGTAACTTGTAATATTATAGTAAAATGAATTTATATGTGCTTTGTTACTTTTAACTACAAAAAAAAAAAAAAATCTTCTTAATTCAGATGCCATTAACGTGCAGATATTTAAATTGCTTGTTTTTTCCCCTGTTTTTCTAAAAATAAGAAGATAATTATATTTTGAATAAAAAGCCCTACTCGTGACTGAATGGCAACCTGTGGTGCTGGCGAGCTTTAGGGCAGATGTTCAATCCGCTGGCGGCTATAGACATTAAAAAATGAGGAGTTTTGGTATTGTTTGGGATGTCCGCATCTTGCCTTGTTAGTCGGACTATCTGGTGGCAGTTTTTCGGGTTTTCTCCCATTCGATACGCAAATGTAGGATAGTTCCCTTTTAAAGTCCTCCTGGAAGGCACAGCCCTCCTTCTTCAGGGTCACGGAGGAAAGTCAGACTTGCTCCATCACAACAGAAACTTCCCTCCTTCCATAGGACCACATGGTTCTTCGAACTTGGTCTAAATGTTGCTGTCTACCATGTTGAAAAAGAAAAAAAAAAAAAGTTTAAAAATAATAATCTATCAACAACAAAGTATGGGTCTGAATGATCAAGTGTTTAGCGCTGGGTAACACAGGTTTCGGGTTTGAGTCCCGGTGGTGCCATAGATATTTGCAGTGGTTCGGAATCCACTTTAAACCATAGGTCCCTGTCTAATATGATCGTAGAGCGTTGTCTTGAGATTTAGTCAAACTTCAGCCCTTGTGATACTTCGATAAAAGTGAAGCTGCATTATTACCCTTAGCCATGGACCAGTCGCCTGCGACGGGGTCTATTGGATCTGGTGTAGGCTTTCCGGCACCAGGAGAATTAACAACAACAACAACAAAGTATTTTGTTGTTACGATAATAAAAAAGTAATCCTGTATTTAGTTAAAAGAAATCTATCGCTCTTGCTAATTAGCATTCTAATTAAAAGTTCCTAATCTTTCGTAGAAAAGTTTTAAATTCCTTTAATACCAACAAGTATTTTATTTCAGCTTCATCGGTTAGCTATCGGAGTTTCGAGTTCTAGTATTAGTAGTATTCTTTGCTTAGTAAAGCTGGCACTTCTTAATTCTGTTGAATAAAAAAATCTTTTAAATCGCCGTTAATGTGTTTTTGCTTTTAAATATTGCATTTGGATATTTTTTTCTGTGTCATAGGAGAGTAAAAAACTAAACTAATGGAATTTATTTTTAGAAACTTGTTTGAAATAATTTTTTTGTGCCATTTTTTTTTTTTTTATTTATTTATTTTCATTTTTTACGGCTTCGTAATAAGTTTAATTTTTTTGTGTGTAGTATTTGTTTCTATTTTAGTAATTCAAGTCGAAATAATTTATTTATTTATTTTTTTAGTATGATTTGTTCTCATATTTTATTTATTAAATAAACTTATTATGCATTCACTTTGGGGGACCTTCTGTTGAAAAAGATTGAAAATCAAAAATTAAGGTTTTTACAAATACATTGGATTTTTTTTTATTTATGTAATTTATTTATTAATTTTCGTTTAAATTTAACCTCCCAAAGTTATTGCAGGTTTTTTTATTTTTAAATAATATTCGCGAAAAAAGTGTTTATTTGACATTATCGTTGTTTATTTCCAATTTAACCTTTTTAAAAGTTTTTTTAAATCCTGCTTAATTGACAGTAGTATTTAATGCATTCTCTTTTCGTTATTTTTTTTCTTTTCTTTTGGGTAATTTTTTTTACATGAAGTATAATGATCACTAAACATTAGAACTTTCCTTTTTTTTTTGCATCTAAAATATTTTTTTTTTCGTTATTGCACATCGGTACGCGCAGTGTTTAGTTTTTGTAACTAATGTCCAGCCTATTGGCGGTTGGATATATTAAGGAAGAATATTGTCTACCAGAAGGACTTTTAAGAGTTGGTGCCCCACATTTTATATGTCGTGTGGAAGAAAACCGACACATGTCCCACCAGGCAGCAACTGTTGATGTTATATGCTGACACACACTGTCAGAATCGCTATCTAATCTTCGTTTCCGACAGCAATCATTGTAATTCAAAACCGAGAAGACTTCCTTACATCTTATCTGTGTCTCAATTGTGGAACAGGAAATTTTGTAACAACAACTTCTTATTTATTTTAAAAATTACTTTTTTGCTAATAGTGTGCTGACTTTTTTTCAAATTTTTGCTTTTTATAATATAATTTCCATCCTTTTACTATAGTATAAATACGCTTGTACATAATGCATCTTTTGAGAGAGTGAAAAAAATTAATAATATTTTTTTTTTTTTTTTCTATAATTTCTTTGTTTCTTTGCATTAATTCTTTTTATTGAACATATTAAACTAAAACTAACCAAACTTTAAAAAAAAAAAAATTGTATAAATAGTAGAAGAATATATATGCTAAAGTGTGCACAAAAATAACCGTAGGTGACAAAACCCCAAACTGGGGCTTTGTTATAGACACAGTTTCAAAAAACGAGGAGCACGATGGCGTTTGGGATGATCAACATCTTCCCTTGTCAGTCTACCTGTTGTGAGTTTTACGGGTTTTCTCCCCTACGGTACGCAAATGCGGGGGAGTTCCCTTCCCTAGAAGTCTTCTCGAAATGCACTTCTTCAGCGACACGAAGCAGAAATCAAACTTCTACCTACGGGTGCACAATTACAACAGAAGCTGCCCCTTCCTTTCCCTCGTGTGTCGCTGTGTGTGTGCGCACGTCGTGTTAAACAAGGGTTTGTTTTCAATAAAAATTTTTGAAATAATTTCTTCTAGTGTGCTAGATGATTAATGTTTTAAATAATAACTGTTTTTTCAATGACACAACAACGCAATGGCGGCCAAGGGTTTTCTGCTAGATTCCGAAAAAAGTTTTCTTTTTACGGAGTAGGGGTCGTCAGCCTTACAGTCATATTAGACCGGGACCTACGGGTTAAAGTGGATTCCTGAACCACTACAAACATCCATAGCACCTATTGGAACTTTTATGCTTTTATTCGCGCCACAGCAGTCACCGTGGTTTTTATAGAAATCGTTTGGAACCGATTCAGAATTGCGCTGTTGCCGTGGAGATGGGCAGTTGGTTTTCTGTGGAAACAGGCTGTTGCCGTGGAAACCAGCTGTTGCTGTGGAAACGAGTTATTTTATTCTAAAAAGAACATTTTTCTTCCAGTTTAACTTTTGCCTTTGAGATGTTACCATCACCCCTGTATATCTTTGTAAATATTGCTTGTAAATAAATGAAGATTCCATAAATATTTTTAAGGATTGATCAATACTTCTCAAACCACTTGAAAGCTGCGGCTAACCAGAAAAAATTGAACCACTGAAAGAAAGAAATACGATAGTCGTAGTGACAGCACCAACAAGACTCGTACCCGAAAATAATAACTTATACTTTTTTTTTTATTTTTTTTTTTTTTATTTATTTATTTATTTTACTTACCACAAATTTATGGGCTCCTCAAAACCAGCTCAATACGAGAATAACATTTTTTATGTACACCGCACATAAAAATAAATTAAATGTTTATATACATTTTTAATGTTTTATTAAATGATAACAACGAAAAAAAATGCTTTTAGTATTTTATTAAAATGCGAAATTAAAGTTTTACGAAAATTGTAAAAATCGATATACTGTTACCTTAATTTTTCGTCGTTTTAGCGCATCTGTAGTATCTGTAGTGTCCTGTTTACCTGTCTTTCCTGAAAGCAGGAATGGATTTAAAAAGTAGCTCAAATTCATAAAAATATATCTTATTTTACGTCGTTTCTTCTGCGTCATTGTCAAGAGAGTTTATGGGACCCATTCTTGAGGTTATATAACCATATGTGTAAATAAACCTGTACTTGCCATAAAATTAAACTTGATCTGATAAAAAATTGCTGTGTGTTTCTTATCGAAAAACAGTTCAGTAGCTGTGAAGTGAAGCGTTATTTCTCTTTCTTTTCAACGCATTTTATTTAGTCTTTCTACATTTTTGACTAATTACTTCGTTCCCACTTTTTATATCTCTACGAAATGAAATCTGGTGAGTATTACTATTACTATTAATTTCGATGAGTTTTTCTAGATTAAAAAAAATAATCGCATTGTTGTGAGTCATTCGTTTTCTGTACTTTGCGAAATCACAGGATTAATATATATTTTTTTTTGACTAATAACTTCGTTCCCACTGTTAATATCTCTCTGCAATGAAATTTGGTGAGTATTACTATTAATTTCGATGAGTTTTTCTAATAGGTTAAAAGAGAATCGTATTGTTGTGAATCATTCGTTTAATGTACTTTGCAAAATCACTGGATCAATATTTTATTCAATTCCTACTATTAGTTCACACTCTCCCGATATATATCTTGTTCAAATTTTCAATCGTTCATAAAATACTTTTTATTCATCCACTCAAGTTCAAATACATTTTTTAAACGTGTAGTGGATGGCACTGGATGTTAACACAGTTTTTCGAATATTAATTAATTAATTAAATTTAATTATTTTTTTAATATTCAGATAGATAAGAAATTTGAAATCAACAGGCAGTAGCTCAATCGATAAAATACGAATATTTCAATATTTTTCACGTGAAGGTGAAGAATGCGAGTTCAATTTTGCGAAAATCAATAAATTTTTGCATTAAATAGACCTTTTATCCAAATCATTTCGAGAGAATAAAATTGAAGAAATTTTTATTTTGCCACTTAATATTGTGATTCTGTCATACGTATATACATATTTATATTAATTGTAATTTTTTTAATAAAAAGTAACTAAAATAAAATTTTTATTTGTTGACCTAAGTAGGAATTGACTTAAAAAAATTTTTTTTTTTTTACTTGTTTATTACTTGTTTTTTTACTAATTAGTTCGTTTCCACTGTTAATATCTCTCTGCAATGAAATCTGATGAGCATTACTATTAATTTCGATGAGTTTCTAGTAGGTTAAAAGAGAATCCCATTGTTGTGAGTCATCCGTTTTCTGTTCTTTAGCGAAATCATTGGATCAAGATATTTTTGAGTATTTTATTTTTAATACGCTTTTTATTAGTTTCACCTGCATATTTGTTTTGTAACTGACTCTTTGGGCTCGATTTTCCCTACTTTAAGCGATCAGATTTAATTTAAACGTTGTAGACTTATCAAGGACCGACGACACTGAAATATTTTGATAAGTTTATTATCTCATCATGATTAGGATCGCCAGCATTAGTGATTTTATTTTTAATGTTATGAAAATCACTGGATCAATTTAACCCATGTAGAATGAAAGTACCTAAGACATTCAAACCTACGTGGGATTCGGCCACAACGATAACGCGCCTGACTATGGATCAGGAGATTCCCTGTTTGAATGCTGGCTCGACATATTTGCATTTAGCCTTTGTTTTACTCACAATTTGAATTATTGTAAGAACTATAGTTCCAGTCCTCCATACCGATACCTCATTTAAATATTATAGTTTAAAAACACGCTTTTAGAAATCAAGCTAAAAAGTAAAAAATAAATTATAGTTTAAAACTAAAAAACACGCTTTTAGAGTTAATCAAACTAAAAAGTAAAAAATAATTGTTAACATGAGAATAAAATTACTGATCAATAAATCACTGAGGAATAAATGACTTTATTTTTTTTTAATAATTTTACTTTGTTCCCGCTGTTAATATCTCTCTGCAATGAAAATCTGGTGAGTATTACTATTAATTTCGATGAGTTTCTAAAAAGAGAATCACGTTGGTATGAGTCATCCTTTTTCTGTAGTACTTTGCGAAATCACTGGATCAATAGAAAAAGAAACCATAGCAGTGTGTTTTTTGTTGTTGAAGGTTTCCTAAATTAATTGGAATAGAAAACGGACTTGCGATTTAAAAATGTTTTTTGTTTTTTTTTCTTTTAAATAAACTTGGGCGATAAGATTACTTGTCGGGATGATTCATCGATGTGATATATACTTCTTAAATTTCTTTTTTTTTTTTCAAGATAGAGTTAAGAGGAAGCCAATAGGTTATCAAAAGTACATTGCTTGATGTGCTAAAAAAATCTTGAACTTGTATGTGTTCGTTGATATCTAATCTTTTTTTAAAATAACTATTTGTTGTGTAATGGGTTAAATTGAATACAGTTGCTAATTGCTTAAAACAATACAATTTTTAATTGGTGTATTTTTTTTTTTTTTTAGTTTAACCTTTTTACTCTTGTAATATACTGAAGGCTGATTGCCAATTGGCTAGCGCTCTGGTGGTTGGTACAACAGGCTTTAGATTCAAATCCCAGCGATGGCATGAATGTTATTAGTGGTTCGGAATCCTTTGCAAAAATCGTATAATTTGTACGTGTTCACTCATATCGAATCTTTTTTTCTTTAAACCGTTTGTTTGGTAGGCTAAAATTGAATCAGTTGCTAATTTCTTAAACAATAATTTGCTTAAAACATTTTTAGTTGATTTTAAACAATACAATTTTTAGTAGGTGTATTTTTTTGAATTTTTTTTTTTTTTTTACTCTTGTAAATATATAGCGTCCAGATGGCCAAGGCTTCAGATTCGAATCCTGGCGATGCTTGGCTTGGATGTTTTATTATGAAACTTGTACATGTTCCCTGATACTAATCTTTTTCTTTAAAATCATATGTTGCTTGATGGGCTAAATTGAATATAGCTGCTAACTTTAAACAATAATTTGCTTAAAACAATTGTTTATTGATTTTAAACAATACAGTTTTTAATGTATAATTTTTTGCGATTTAACTTTTTTACTCTTGTAAATCTATAGCGGCCAGATGGCTAATTTGCTAGCTCTCTGGACTTTTGATACCAAGGCTTTAGATTCGAATCCTGTCGATGGCATGGATGTTTGTTAATGGTTCGGAATCTTTGTTAAACTGTATGTCCCGGTCTAATTAACCTAAAGTGTGCACAAAAATGACCGTAGAGCGACAAACCAAACTAATCAAAAGATGTATGAACGTTAATGTTTAGTTACGTGTGAACTTCTGAACTGCAGATATGTAAGCATTCATCATCAGTTCAGAAGTTCACACTTAATTACCAGGCTGTACTTATATAATGAATTGGTTTGGTTTGTCGCTCTACTGTCATTTTGTACGCACCTTGGGCTAATTAGACCGGGACCTCAGTTTAATGTGGATTCAAACCACCACTAACATCCAAGTCCCCGCAGATCTAAACCGTGTGGTACCGAAGGCCAGAGCTTTTGCCAATTGCATCAGGCCGCCCTATATGGTGAAGAACTTATGATAATCTGTTTTACTTTTAACTGTGTGCTTGAAAAATATATTTTTTTTTAAATAATACTTCTATAAAAAGAAATTAAAACGATGCAACGACAAATGAAACACATTCATAAATTTGAACGCGACATGTCATAATTTTGGTGTAGAATTTTTCAGTATCTTTTAACATTTTCAATTACAGTATTATTATGATTAATGCACAATATTTAATAAGAATATTTATTTGAAATTTCTTTCTTTTAAACCATTTTTATATGTATATGAATGACGCTCAGCACATTTTATTTTAAACTTTGCCTATTTTTGCCAAGAAATGTCACCATTTCGTTCTGAGTAACTTGACGTATGACATCTGTGTCAAATAGTGTTTTTCGGTTGTCACTTAATTCACGCGAATTCATGACAGTTCTTTGCAAAACAGCCTGTTCGGTTCTAAAATAAATTTTCCTTCATTTATGTATTTTTCTAACTTGTCTAAAAATTTATTTTGGCATCTTTTCGTTTCTTAAATATCTCGTTTTTTTTTTGCTGATCATTTAAAAATATTTTTTTCTGTTATGCCACTGAAATATTTTTAACTTCAAATAGAAAAAAATAATCATCTTTGAAATATTTAGGTCAAGTACTTTTACATTGTTTAAACATTTTAAATTAATCGAATTGTTTAAATTATAAAAATTAAAATTTTATTAAATTTGTCTTATTCTATTTTAAATTCTACAAAAAAAAAAAGTTATTTTAATTACATAGGCTATCACTTCTTTATAATCAATAAATACATTCAGGAGTTTTCATTCAAAAGTTTCATACGTTAGAAATGCTTTTACAGAATTTCTGGGTTTTTAAATAGAATTTTCATAGTCTATTTTACTCTCTAAATCTTCGATTTTTTCTACCCATGACTATAGTTTACTGTTGTATATTTTTTTAAAGGATTTTCAGGATATTCTATTTTCTTATACCTATTCGAGAGTTTTTTTTAAAAAATACATTTTAATATTTTTAATTATTTGAAGGTTGACTCCATATCTCTTCCAATACCTAAATACATTTTTTTTTAAATAAATAAAATAAATACACGGTTGTCGTATAGTATATTTGTTAATTGATGAATGATTATTGATTTCAAAAGTTGGTGAATGAATGGTTATTGATTAAAAAAGTACAGAATTAATGGTTATTGATTAAAAAGTACAGTTTGAATGGTTATTGATTTCAAAGTACAGAATGAATGGTTATTGATTAAAAGTACAATTTTAATGAATATTGATTAAAAGTGCAGTTTGAAGGATTGATTAAAAGTTTTGATTTTTGTTGATTAAAAATACAGTTTGAATATCGATTAAAAGTACAGTGATGATTAAGTTAAAAATACAGTTTGAATGATTGTTGATTAAAAGTACAGTTTGAATGATTATTTATTGATTAAAAGTACATTTTGAATGATGAACTTTGAAAATTTAAAAAAAAGTTACGAACAAATACGGCAGTTAAATGTTTATTCGGCATTTTAGCATTGTTACAGAAGTGTTGGTTATTTTTGTGACGATTAGACCTATTTTATTTATTGGTCGAATATATATTACATAGCA